>MU194418.1:2110-19226 GCA_016904865.1 Pissodes strobi
TTAGGTCAAAAATTACGTTTTCAGATCTAAATATAACTATCAATTTCTCCTATTGAAAGCCTTTATTATTTAATTGGAGTTGGTTTCGTTGTAGGAGGGGATCTACTTTAGTACTCTGTGTTTTTATAATAAATAAATACTATTAACTAACATTAAAAACTGAAATGAAAAAATGGTCGTCATTTTGTTCTAAATGAAAACTCCCTTAATATACAGGGCATTATTTTTAAAATAAGGAAGTTGATACTTGTTCACGAAAATAAGAACACCCTGTATATATAAAAATATAATATTTTCAAAGTTTAAGTAAATCCAAACAACTTTTGTATTAAACTTTTTTGGTACACCCCGTAGATTCTGAGATAAGGTGTCGTCCCATAATAAACGGTCCACCCTGTACATGCCAACTACAGCCTGCACCCGTTGTCCACGTTGAAGAAGTTGTTTAGTTCTCACTCTTGATGGTAGATTTACTGCCATCTTTGAATGAGTTAGACCCGGTTAAGTTGCGTCCATCTGGAGAGGGCTTCTTTAGCTGTGTTATAAGCTGGTTCTCGTTCTATGAAGGCCGTTGCGGCCGCTTGCCTCGCAAGAGCATCCAGCTCTTTCGTTGTCTTCATATCCTGTATGTTCAGGTATCCAGATCAGTCTAAGTTTATTTTTTCTACCTAGTTTGGTGAGTAGTTCCTGGCAGTTCCATGCTGCCTTGGATGAACAACGGCTTGACTCTCCGAGAATACTTTGATTGACTTGCCTTTACGGTTTATTTTATCATGAAATAAATGTTCGCTTCACCAGATGTCATTTTCCGCTTTTTTGGCAAAACGCACACATGCTGGATGGTACAATATCTGCTACTTGTTCACACATACGTCAGTCGATGTTCTTGTAGGGAAACAGCTGTCACAAGTTGCATGCCTTTCCGTGCCTGATTTGGTTGAAATTAATCCCTGAACGATGGTGCCTGGATAATTGGTTATTCTATGAAGTCCTTTAGGTAGCAGAACTGTATTTACCGTAATATTTAATGTGTGGCTTGTTTCGTCAACCAAGGAAAATACTCTCATTCTGCACATATTGAGTTTACTGAAAATGTATTGCATGAAATCACATAATCCGCATAACCCAATAACATTTCATATGTGCGGTTTTCTACGAAAGAAACTGATATACGCCAGATTGGTGTAATTTGTCCACCGAGTCGTAGATCAATAAATCTAAGCAAGAGATTGCAACATTCTCATGCTTTGCCTCGTAACTCATTCCGCCTATAAATTTGAAACGATTATACTTAATATAATTATAACTTGGGCACCAATTACAGAGCTACGCGAGACATGAAATTTGCGCCACCCTCACTTGTGATAAAAAATGGTAAAACGTATCAGACTAGAAGCCAATATTACATGGTTAAAAATTCAAGTCGCATAAAAGGCAAATATTCATTACATAAAAATCATATAACGTTGGACATCATTACAAAGCTCCTTGCGAAAGAGACGTTAGCATACTCTTAATAATGTATGTTTACATATGATGTTTAATTTTTTTTAATTTAGAAGGTTACGAGAATCCTGAATTGTATGTCTTTAAATAGTTATAAATCTTAAATAATTGAAATAAAGTGATTCTACTTATATCTGGGTCGCCCTGTGACGTACTATCGTCTTCAAAAGGGCGATTATAACAACTAATAGAAGAGAGTTAATGAAACATGTATTTTACGAATTTATATAGAGCTCTGTAAATAGAATTTTAATATATTTGACTAGTTTAAGTCTATTTAGCTAGTGATTATAGATATTGTAAATAGTTTTGTTAGTGTAATTGCGGGGGTGATTTTTCAATTAATAGTAACAATATTTTGCATCAAACTTAATCCATCGCCATATATTATATCCAAAAGTATAAAATTGTAAAATTACCCTCATGGGTAGATATGACGCGGCCAAAAGATTTTTTATAACCTTAAAAAAAATTAAACATGCTTTCTAAGCTGTGCCATGAAATATACAATCAAAAAGTTTTTTATTCATTGGTCTATCAGTGTTTGGTATAAAAGACCTTTTACAGCAGATATAGTTTTGTAAGGGATAAGTCTGCAGCAGAGATAAAACCTAAAATAAAATACATTACAAGCATTATTTTAATCTATCTGATCTGTGAAAAACTTTTTGATACTTATTATACAACAAAAATTCTTGTAGACTTTTATGTAACCTGATGATATTACTATGGAAGTACCTCTTAAAATTTACTAGTAATTTGTACTATTGTATTTATTAATTTAAATGTTGGTTGTATGAATATATGCAGTATTATTAAAATCTTTGTGTAGAAATGGAGGTTGTTTAATTTGAACGAAAATATATACATAAATAAATGAAAATGTACTAGCCAAATTCATACTAGGAATCAATCAAAATTAGGGAAAGTAATAAAGCATCAGAGAAGCTGGTTCAATTATACAACCTTGTTTGGACTAGTACCTGCTTCATACAATCATTATTTCTCACACACCTGCGTATAATAACCATTACATTAAATGGTAAATGACTTAGAAAAACATATCAGTGTTTAGTTATGTTCTGCTAAGAAGGGAAACAGTTTATTCATCAAAATGACTATCGTTTTACAATACGTTTTTCTGATTCAAGTTTAAAGTATTTTTTTTTCAATTAAAAAGAAACCTAGCCCCGGAGAGTCGTATTGCAAATGCCCGCCCCAGTAGTGGGGTCGTTAGAGCGCCTCCAGTTCTGTCCAACTAAACTGAAAAAGCTCCGCTGGTGTTGTGCAGGGTGGCTAGGCCGGCTTATTAAATCAAAAGGTACTTAATTTCAACCTAACAAGAAAACGAGAATATAGGCTGGCTATTAAATCAAAAGGTACTAAAGCTTAACTTAACAAGAAAACACAATCTAAAATTTAAGGAACAATATATTTGCTACTAAGTTCTTTTTTTTTGAAAACACAGCAACAATCTATCTGGAGTAAAATGTTGAATGGAAATGTTGTTATAGTTAAAGACAAAAGAATGTCAAATGACTATTAAATTTAACTAATAATTGGTACAATATGGTGATTGTACGGAGACCAATTCTGCTGTTAATACTCGGTTCTGTATGCCTTAAAACTAAATTCACTAAATACTACTAACCGAAGTGATCACTTTGACGTTAACTAAGCTAATTACAACTAGATATGCGTGCGTTAATAGCTGTACCGATTTTAAATGAAGCAATAATAGTAGGTAGCAATGAACGGCCACAATAATTAAATCAAATGACTCGATAAATTAATAAAAAATAAATAAAATTCGAATAAAACTATTGAAAGCTTGGCTATCAACGCTTGACTTATAGTATAAAGAAAGAAAATTCAGAGCGGTTATGTTACTCGATAAATGAATGAAAGGAATAAAATTATTGAAACTGTTTTAAAGCCGGTCAATGCTTGACTTATCTTAAAAAGAGAGAAAATTCAGAGCAATTGGATTAACCGGTCCGACTAACCAGTGAATAAATGAATATAAAATTGATGAGCTATCTCAGAGCTTGGCGGTCAATGTTTGATTTATATTAAAAGAAGGAAGATTAAGAGCGATTATATTAAACTGAAAAAAAAAACAAAGAAATGAATTCATGAAAGATAAAGCTTCTGTACGATAGGTAATGCCACTCGATGGCCCCGAGGGGAAGATCTAGCCGAGGTCACGATAGCTCGGTGTCAAGATGGACTGATAATTGGACTGCGGCCCCCTAATCAAAGTTGTGGCCCGCTAGTAAAACTTTTGTGGCCTGCTAGCAAAAGTGGTAGCCTGCTGGTAAGACCTGCTTCTCGCTTGCTAGTAAAAGTTGTGGCCCTCCAGTAAAACCCTGAAATAACCCAGTGCGCATTAGACGAAGCCCCCTTACTAATAAAAACCATAGCCCCCCTTGCATAAATATATTTTCCTTATAAAACAAATTCCCCAAGAAAAAAAAAATTGCAATGACCAATACCAAATAAAAGAGGTACCAAGGTACAGACAACTTGAATATAACAAAGATAGGGATGAATCACCCCTAAAAGAAAATATAAACTTCCCCATACGATCAAAATTAAAGTTACATTAAAATAAAAATTCGGATTAGATAAAATGGAGTAGATAACATATGGGACGCAAAGCAAATGGCGGACCATGCACAAAAAAAGGTAACACAGATAAGCAATTAAATCATTAATTTAGGCAAAAACTGTAGCAATAATTACCTGGTTAGTGCGTGTGAGAGCTAAGGGAAATTCGACGGTCTCGGTCTTATATGACGAACGTGGAAAGCCTCTAGAAACAATGGAAAAAATCCGTTAGCGTCTTGGCGTCCACGCGCTTCACAAGCAATAGAAAAAACTAATTCCACAGAAAATGCTTACCAGTACAGTATTTAGATCCAGAAAATCGGTCGTGTCAAAACACCACAGTATATCCCCAATAAATGGGCGGAATTAAATCACAAACTAAATGTGGAGTCTCTGAGCCTGCACGCACGGCAAACCTTCCTCTCGCCCTGAAAGGTACTTTCAGAAGAAGTCTCGATTGTCAATTTTTCTTTCTCCTTCTACGAGATCAAACGCTACATCAAATCAGCAAGTAGGGAGAGGCTGAAACATGCCGAGTTGTTCGATGCAAGGAATAATTCTAAGATAACAAACAAATTAGTTCTCGTTTATTATGAGGATAACATGACGGCGGAAGCCACAATTAAGGCATTGAAATCAAAGGATTCAAGAAATACCAGAGAATATTTCCTAACAAAACGATAAACTTTTAAAAATTTAAATCTACAGCTGGGATTTACAAGAAATTGTACATTCCTATTACTCGGAACGAACAAGCGAACATTACAAAAACTGCAACCTGCCGTGTGAAGAGATTATAGATTATGTAATAGGAGAGGTCCCAATACGTTCTAACGATCTCCGAAATGATCGGCCGGCAACTGGTGTTCAGCAACCAAGGGGTTCCCAAAAGGTTATGAAATATTCAAACCAAAATTAAAATATGGATCGACGAGTCAAATGCAGCGTATTTGTGGGTTTTATTAACAGAATTCTTAAAAATATAAAACGGTTTGCTGGCTGTTCCACGATATGTAATATAAATCAAGCCAAGCTATTCTAATAACAATGTACTTCGCTTATCAACTAAAATAAATATAGTCACAACGTGTTATAAATGCTAATACAAATATATCGTTAACCCATACTTAGAAGAGTTAATTTACATTAAGAAATGCGGCAATTTCAAGCGTATTAACAGCAAATCGAATCAATAAATTTAGAATTAATAAACTGATGAGTGCAAAATACAGCATCTTTTTTCCTAAATGCGGCATATAAATGAAATTTTAAAAATATTTGACACTGGCAAAATCGGACTGTTACAGTTTCTCATTTTGTTGCTGTGAAGAGTTAGTAAATGTGTTCCGCTTATAAATGAAAAAGTTGTTACTCTTAACGTCTACAATGCCCTATAACACTAAAAAACCACCAACAAATGTTATAAAAATGCGTTCAAAAATTACTGGGACCGGAGAGTCAATAATATACAAACTGCCACATGAGGAAAAAGTTACCCAATCAAATCCCCAAGAAAATAAAAAACAGGAAGACCTAAAACACAATATCTAAATCTACAAAATAAGTATTTCTAATTCTCCACATGTTACGGTTTATTTAACATGTCAAAATAGCTACAATTTTAGACATATAATAAAATAATCCCAGACATCTGCACTAATCATCGAGCGAGTAGAATTTGGAAAACTTGACAGACATATAAAACGGTTAGATGACCTGAACCTGCGATTTATTTACAAAAGTAGGAAACGCGAATATAACTCTCTAAAATAGTAACTAACATTTTTTAGAAACAAAAACAATTTAATTACTCCCACAGGACTAAAACGGAGTTTTATCCACAATACCGAAACAGTATTATTGCACTCGACGCGCGTTTCGCTAACTATATTAGCATCATCAGGAGATGATTAAGACTCGACAGAGAGTCTTAATCATCTCCTGATGATGCTAACATGGTTAGAGAAACGCGCGACGAGTGCAATAAATAAGGTTCCAAACCCCAAAATAGTTACCTCTACAGGAAGCTCAAAGCTTAAAAAACAAAGGAAAATAAAAAGTTAGACTAATAATGGTATTATCACATCTATCAAAACAAAATATAAAATTAATATTTTAAAAAATTATAACTCAATTTGAATAAGAATATAAACAGTACCGTAATTCGTTAAATAAACTAATTCATAAACAATAAAAAATGATTACTACAGAAATCAAATCGGAAAGAATAAAAATGACATAAAAAAGCTCTATAAAATAACCAAACATGCAACTTATGAAAACAATAAAAACACGAATAAATTTGTAAATATAAAAATAAATGGGGAGAGTTTCAATTATTCACTAGAAATGGGTAATTTTTATCACATTGATTTTGAAATTTAAATGGAAAATGCTGTTCCCCCAACACAAATAGAGCATCACTTAGACCCACTTATAATTAATTCTATTTATTTAAACCATATTACAAAAAATTAATTAATAAAATATATAACAACATAAAACAATTTACTAATGCTATATGATCACTTAGACACACTCATAATTAACTCTATTTATTTAAACCCTATTACAAAAAAATAATTAATACAATATATAGAAATCATTCACTGGGCTATTATGGTATTCAAGCAAACATTATAAAACAGACACATCTAAAAATAATCAACCCTTTATTATGAATATTTAATCTAATACTTCAAACTGGAAGAGTACCAATCAAGTTTAAAACTTCAATAATAACACCCATTCATAAGGCGGGTTGCAGAACTTCGATAATAATTGCCGCCCAATAATCCTAATAGATATATATTTTTTAATTTTGAAGAGTCTGTTAAGGACAGATTGCTTAACTTCTTAAAAATTAATGTTTTGTCAACAAACCAATTTCGTCGTTAATAATTTAAAAATGAATAAAAAAATGTTCAGCGGTACTCTTAGATGTTGTAAAGGCGTTCGATACTGTGTCTCACCATGAAATCCTTAATGTCTTTCAAGCCAGTGGAATAAGTGGGAAAGTTGTTTAAAAGTTACCTGTCTGAAAGTTCCCCAAGCAACGGTTTTGGAAATTTTCATAATTTACATAAATTCTTTGAAAAAATTGCGTATTTACCGTTTAACCATCTGTTATACTGATGAAACACAAATATGAGACATAAATAAACACACAATTAAACTGACACATATTATATACAGAAAAAAAAATAGATGTGAAAGTCGCATAAGTTAAATTTGATAAACATACAATGAATACAGATAAGATAAAAAATGTTTACAATAGAAAATGATCCCACTATGTTCCCATGCCACCTAGAAATAGTCTGCAAAGTACTCATTTAGGGAGTAGTATGCCTCCTTTACTCTGCTTTTAAATTTAGCAAGACATGTAGACCCCCTTGCGCTTTGAGGAAGGTGATTGAATATATGAATACTAAAATATCGACTGCCAAGCTGAAAGATGGTTGGGGAAGTCTAATTATATTTTGACTCCTGTTTGGGTAACTAGGATTATTCACCAAAAATCTATCTCGACTTTTAAAGATAAGGCAAGCAGCCTCATGAATATATAGGCAAGGAAGTCATTATTTTCTCACGAAGAAGTAGAGGACGACATGAATCAAGAGCTCTAGCCTCACAAATATACCGGATAGCTCTCTGTGAATAATCAGCAGCATTTGATAGGTAACTGCTTGCATTTCCCCAAAAAGGTATTACGTAATGAAGATGCGATTCAAAGAGAGCAAAATATACCATCCTGCCAATATCTGACCCAAGCTCCTGATTGCAAAACAGGCAGAATATATAGTTTATTAGCTAGGGTCTTGATATGATATGAGTATCGAGCCTGAGATTGCCAAGGAATTTGCTTTCAGATACAATCAAATACAATGGGAAAGTTACCCAGTGATACATGCATTAAATTGTCCTTAAAGGATATGAGTTTTGAGTCACCTGATTGGAATCGCACCATAATTTCACTCTCTCTCAAGATCCTGCAATATGGTTCTATGAAGTAATTAGGACCCTGACCATGCCAGAAAATGGATTTTTTGAGGAAGTTTTAAGCCCTTTTGTAAACCAGGATTTTATAGATTTAATTTTGGGATTTATTTTAGATATAGGAAAAGCAATATTGAAGAGATCCATCACTTTATCATGAAAAGTCGATATTGGGTCATACAAATCAACATGAAGAGGCACACAACGTATGAAACCGATTATAATCGATTTCGCTAAATATTCGACCAATTCTAGGTTTGAGTATTGCTTCCTGCAAGACATTCAAAAACCTACATAAAATGGTCTCATGGTCAGATAAAGCAATGTTTTCGATTGAACATTCAACAGCCTCCTCGCGAGAATTAGAACAGATATAATCAATAGTGCTGGAGGTAGACTGTGTAATGCGTGTTGGAGCGTTTACATGCATGCATAAATTATATGACCAAGTAAGTGGCATAAGCGCACATTAAAGATGGAACTTCTATCACAAAAGTTTAGATTAAAATCTCCTGTATTTATGAATAACAAATGCAGAATTAGGAATCTCAGAAAAGACTGCATCAAGGCTCATAAGAAAAATGTTACAATCAGATGGTGAACGGTAGATACATAAGATATATGTATTTATGAACTTGGAGAAAATCATAACAAATTCAAATGCAGGCTCTTTTAAAAGGTAATTGAACTTCGTAACTAATTCGAAGGAGTTTTGTTCCAAGGAAGTTTCATTTAAGAGTATCATGCAACCACTGTGATCTACAGAACTTCGCAAATACTGTGTAATCCTTAACTTCGATCAGCTCATTCTCTCCCAGCCAATGCTCTGTAAGTGCTATTATATTTGAAGACTTAAGATCATGCAAGAATAAAGAGAGTTCATTGGTTTTAGTTATAATTGATTGGCTATTCAAGAGCATGATAGAGATTGGATATCCAACATTTTTATTTGTTACCAAGCTACTACTGCTTTTCTTTTGGCGAGATCTAAAAAGTTTTCTAGACCAGATGATTCAGTCTGGAAATCTACTTCAGTCATTGGTGGCTGGTGGCTGGGAGTTTGCAGGAAAAGTGCACATCTCATTGTTTGCTGTTTCTTGATAAATTGCTTAAATAGCAATCTGACAATCCAATATCTTTTCAATAAGATTCGTAAACTTTTTCATGGGTTCTATTTATCAGAAGAATTTTTAAACAAAAAAATCTCTAATTATAATCTATAAAGCACGTTGAATTATTAGAAAAGAAATTTTGGTGTGGGGGGCAGTCTCTATCCTAATAGCCTGTACAAACTATATATATAACATAATAATATAAGAAATATATATATTGGAAATTATATATATAAAAAATAGATCGCATCCTACTCATTTGCTTTTAATGTGGAAATTCCGAATATTAGAGCAATCTATATATAAACAATCTGCTCATAGGGTATAAAGGGTACATGTAAATTGGTTCTCAAACTAAGAAGTCAAAAATAATTTGTAAATTATTTTTATTTTTAGTTTACCTGACCTTTACGTGTAAATTGGTTCCCAAGATTTATCTAATAAAGCACGGTTTGATTTTTATAAATCTTTTTATTATACAACATACTGTTCTACATTAAAAATAGCAACTAATACAAAATAATGACTTTCATAATTTCAATCTTTAGTAGGCAACAGCACAGTGAAAAGACACACATTTAATAAAATGTAGTCGACTAATTTCCTTTCTTGAATAAGATTCTAGCATATTTTCTATATATTTTTGGCGGTTCTTGACTTTACTATTATGTATTTTGGCCGTAATATTGACGCTTTGTAATTTTACATAATTCCCAGTTTGAAATTCTTTAAGTTTTTCCAAAAAAATAAAAATGTTAGGATGTGTTTTATAAAAAGACGCATCGGAAATGTTTGTGAAAAGATTCACAGGCATTAGTAGTGCGCGTAAGTTCAGCCGAGTTCTGAGCCCAAAGGTAAGGTGGAAAGAGAGAAACTTGTGTTTTATAATTATCTATTAAATAATCTGAATTCTTTTGAACATTTTTCGTCTGTTGCTCCTATCGCAAGTAAATCAAAAACAAATCAGTCGCTAACATCATGAGGACTTAAAAATGGAAGACCAAAAGTCATTCGTAGCCATCTACCAATTTCAGAATGTTCGTTTCTATATTCGGGTGTAAGGCTGTATTCTTGAATTTTTCTACAACACGATTGGGCAAGGTGAAACCTACACCCGATTATTTCTACTGAATGAAAAATTTGCACCACTACTTTACGGATGGCTTGCTCAAAATCAATAACAATTTTCGAAATTCCTAATGTAATACCATTATCCTTACAAATATTGATTATTAAGTTGAACAGATTTTTATACGCTTCTGTTCGCTTATTTGGTAGCAATGAAAAAATTAATGGAATATAATGCCCGTTACAATATCCATGTAAAGTAAAAAATTGGCAGGAAAACTGTGTGCAGTAATTAAACGTACCATCTAAATAAATATGTGTCACTTTTTCTAACATCTGAATATTAGATTGACACAAAAATATCACTATCTCTTCAATTCTACTGTTACAAAGTAAAAACTGCTCACCCCTACAAGTTTGGATGTTGGCCTTGTCAAGGAAGTCAAAAGTTTTCTGGATGCTTTTCGGTAAACTTGGCTGCATTTTTCTATGAGCAATATAGATGTTTCTTCGGACACAAGCAACGTCAGATGTAACAATTGTGGATGGCTGATTTTCTTGAAGCACTCTGCGAATAATCTTGGCAGGTTTTTCGGATAGGTCCTCGACAGGTTTTCGTTTGCAAGCAGTATTAACGACATGACGATTTAACTCCCCCACAATGTTCTTGTATATGTTTTGTAATAGCTATATTATCGTCACCTCATCTTCGCCCAAAGTAAGAACAAATGATTTGCACTTTCTATTTGTGCAAGTCTATCGCTTCTCACCAGTTTTAGAGGGGCTTTTGGAAACCATATTTATAATTATTAATAACTATTAACTGTTTTCCTCGCTCACTTGAAATTATTTCGAAATTCATGACGAAAATACAACACAATTTTAAACACAAGTGATAGCCACAGAACAAAAATGCAAACTAAAACTTCAATATCTATACAATTTTTTCACACACCCCAATATAATTTATTAAACCCTCAATTTGTCAAGGGGAACCAATATACCAACGACCTTTTTGGGCCTGGGAACCAATTTACATATTATTAACAGATGTTTTAAACTACCCTTTTATTTCCTACCTGCCGGGAACCGATTTACTAACACCCTGCTCATATGACTCATTTACACTCGTCCAACTTTGCAACTGTTAGTTATCCATAATTATGACGCACAAACCAGAATAGACAGACAAATACAATCTGAATCTGAGATATATAAATTACTTCAGCCGTAAAGTGCATAGTCGGTTGCCAAGAGAAGTGAGAGGTGCATAAATGTTAAACGTTTTAAAATTCTAAGTAATAAAATCATTTTCGAGAATTATCATCACTTTGAGAGTTTTTTTTTTCAGCAACATTCCCTTAAAACACTGTTTTTCTTGCTATTATAATAACATAACATAAATCTGAATCTAGGTATAGTTATGAATTGGCTGACTCTATTATAGCAGATTGAGCATAAAGCACATATAGGTGTTTCTGCATTCAGGTTCTTATATTTTTGAGATTTTTCATTATTTTCAAAATTATTGATGTGTAAACATCTTGCGCGGTGGTATGAGGGTAAATCTCGGCAAATGGGACGGAATTGTGTAAACGGCTGTGGCATCATCACCATGTGCAGTGATTTTACGAAGGCTGCTCAAATATATGTGCATGTTGATATAGGATATGTTTAAACATCAGTGTGAGTACTAGCAGACTCGCTCAGTTTTTTTGTTTATAATTTTTTGTAAATAAAGATTGTCAATTGTTAATAATAGATTATTATTAGGATAATACTAACTCACATCGCAAATATCTTAGTTCCAAATTGACATGTATTGATTTCTAGTCGATTGGACATTTGACAATGACAGTTGTCAACATAGTCATTCCTTTTGCACTTTTCTGTACTACTCCAAACTAAACTCGTAAACATGAATCCAAGAGCCTCAAACTCTTGAATGTCTTAACAACTTCTGGAAGTTGGTTAATTTTAGTTACCAGTGTTACCACTTATATATTTTTACACATTTCTGTAAACAGTGGATCAGTCTGCATATTTATGCTTAATTAGGAGAGAGCAACTTTCATTTATCACCTACGCTTAAATGGTAACCTGCTCTACGTAGTGAAAACCAAGCCCAAGTACAGCTTGATCAAGTACGAAAAATCACCTGTACTTCATAACATTAAATAAAAATCAAGTGCTCTGTTTATAAATTATATTAATTCAAAAGACGTTGAATCATGCTAATAGTAATGTGTAACAATAAATTTATTATAAATTTTATTATCGCTTGTATTATTCAGGGTACTTGTTACTTACATGGTGACTCTTAAATAACAGTTCATTCTAGATGTTACAGAGTTAAAATGAATGTAAAGTATAACAAATAAAATGACTTGGCTTGCTACCTAAAAACAGGTAATGAATCGATGAAACACGATTACCTTAAGCCTTTGCCAAAAGAGCTAAGTCGGAAATGCATTTGTTGATGTTCTGTTTTTCCTGATCTGGGGTAATGGCACTCTTGACTCTGGCAATGACATATTCAACCAAATTTTTCTGAGAAATTCGACGTTCAGCATTGGTCTTTTCCACTTGGTAGTCAAGACGACTCTTAACAGCCTGGTAAGCACTTAAGAGACGTTCACGGTAGTTGGCTTCGAGTTGCAGGGCGACGTTTTCACGTTTGGCTTGAAGAAGAATGTTTTGACCTGAAAGTAATTTCGGTATAAATATACGCTTGAAAAAGAAAATGATAATTTCAATTTATTGATACACTTATTATGCACAAAAACATCGTGACAGATTGATATTTTAAATGGCATTCTCATATTGACTATCTTTCAGGCAGAATTCGGAAACTAATACATATATTTTATGTACTTAGGGAAATTCTGGATAAAAACGCTTTAATTTGTTGACTCTCCAAGTAGATATGGTATTTTCCTATGAGGTGGGTGGTATAAGATTGGCCTTCACAAACTTAATATTGTTCCAATTATTCCATATTTAGTCACGCTGTGTTCTTATTGATGAACTGATGAAGAGTTCAAAATATATGTAGTTTTTATGCTAGAGCTAGATTTAACAAAAACGCATGAAAATTCTTATAAACCACCAAAAAAACTTAATTTGTTAATTATATAGCTCCTAACAGGTGCTTTCAATGCACTGCCACAGAAAGATTATTTTTTATTATTTGTTTTAGATTTTTTTCTTTTGAACTTGTGATCAACTTTGTTGGAGTTGTTGTGATTGGTAAACTATTGCTGGTTGTGATTTAGTTTGGGTTTACACTTTTAGTATATTGTAAATCTCATGCAATTGTAATTGTAATAGTTTAATTGTAGAAAATTGTTTTGTTTATAAAAAGATGAAACAAATAAATAAAAAAAATATGTGCATCACCTTTATAAGCACAAACTGAAGTGAAACTTCCGAAAGAAATATTAATTATCTTTATTTCGCTGAAAACCGCGTTTCTCTAATTTTTTTTAATAACTTTTTTCTTTATTTCTTTTTATAATGCTTCTATTAACTCTCCAAACCATTTTTTCTTTTTTTTTATTAATTTTTTTTCTTATTTGGTTTTATGATACTTTTATTGTCCGTTTTTTTTCTTATTTCGTTTTACAATATTTTTATTAACTTTCCGCAACTATTCCTTTTTTTTCATAAAGCATTTTTTTTCTTCCCATTTTTGCCATCTCCGACATCGCAGCTGAACTCCTTCGCCAAAAACAGCGTCTCCAACTTTTTTTTATTATTTTTTTTTTCTGATTTCGTTTTATAATACTTTTGCTTTCCGAACAATTGTGTACATCTTTTTGAATTTTTCCCATTTTTTCGAACATTTTTAGGTATGGGAAGGTTGTCAACCTTTCACCATCAAAATCCAGTGACTGGCCTATAATTGATATATCACGTGTCACATTTTATTGGCTACAACTTTAAAGTGAAACTTCAATAAAATAGTTACCTACCTTCCATAGACCATTGTGCTTTTTCTTCATCAGCAACTTGTGACTCCAATGTCTCCTTTTGCTGCACACGACCAGTATTCCAGTCAGCTTCATATTGCTAAAGTGCAAAAAGGCATTTTAGAAAACATATAGATATTTTAATTAATATTAACAAATTTTATATTAAAACGTGCTTTAATAAAACCTAAATATAATTACCAAATAATAAAAATAAATAAACATGAACATACATCAACTTCTTTGTCCAAAAATGCAGCAACTTTTGGTCCAAGTTTCTTAATACCATAAATCCACATTAAGGCAATTGATATTCCGGTGTAGTACTCATGTTCAAGAACATAGATTTCCTTGCTGATTAAATAGGTGGAAAAGGTGAAAGCAAACGTATATGGGCCAGTAACACCAGTTTTACTGTAGAAAGCCTGGAACCATTCTTCTGGAATGAAGCCACAACGGACTTTGCCAGGCTCTTGTCGTACCTAAGAGATTAAAAAAAAATATTTTTTAAAATAGCCTTCATAAAAAGAACTGACAAGACAAAATACATTGGCCCCAATAATTGCCCAGGTTAATTCTTCAGGAAGAAAAGCGACTATCGCCACGAGTTTAGCTAGACAATTCCGAAATACAAAGCAAATGGCCCTGGGGGGTCCCCATATCTTACAACCAGACTCGATCTTAGTTCATCCACCTCCATAACCTACATCATATAAATTAAAAGTACAACTATGGCATTCACACATATATTATGAAATATCAGTTTATCGACAAATACGTTATGATCATAATTTGTCTAATGTGTGTCTGCAACAATTCAAACTGTTTGGTCAATATTACTGGCACGTAAAGTAGAATTGTGTCAGACAGAATTTCCCAATTAATTGCGCCCCTGAAGAAGAAGTTTTAAAAGGGTCTATTTTCTTGCAGACCACATAAAAGTCTGGTTTCCTTGTAAACGGCCTTGTAACAAAAATGAAGTTTAAAGAGCAGATATTGGTTGGCAAATTTGTCCAGTCTAATAATATGGCATTATGTATCACAAAGAATTTTAAGTAATAATACAATAAATCAAAAAGAGAAAAGGTATTCCTAATGTATTTTGTCTTTTTGTATTTTTATGTTTCTGTATTTTTGTGATTTTATCTCTGTTAGTATAGCCATTTAAGTGCAATATGTATAATATAATATTAGATTCAATTTAAATATAACATACCTACCAGTACAGGATATATTGTTTAAGCGCATACGTGTTTAACCTAGGCCACAAAAGAACTTTTATAAATAAATAAAATACAAACATTGATCTAGTAGGTATATAGGTTATGTTACAACTGTAATGAATTTCTTTGTAAACTTTGTAAATAAATAAATAAATAAATAAAATGTACCTATTAATATAATGTAGGTAAAAATATCACAAGAGATTTTGTAAGCCTTTTTTGCATTTCCCAATTTTGGAACCAAAAGATTTACTTGGTTAGCCAAACTATTAACCTTACAAACTAAATGAGAAATAGGCTCATTAACAACACTATAGCTATAATGATAGAAGGGTACGAAGAAACTATAAGACTGCCTATTTCAAGAGGGGATCCTCAACCGAACTCGGACCAACAATTGGGAACAGTTAATGACAGTATTGATGATCCTAAATAGAAAGCACATATCAATTAAAATTATCCTTGCTTCCAAAGAATGTAAAACCAGACTTCTTCTAATTCATTATTCATATTCCTCTCTTCAATAACCAGATTTAAAAGCTGCAATCCTTATATATTGGACATAGCAATTGTAGCCCAAACAACAATACAGCCTCTTAAAGGTGAACACTGAAAAATCAGTTGAGAATCTCTGGCCGAAACAAAGTACGCTCATAGGCTTAGATGTAATTTGATTTATGGGACTCGAAAATGTGATCCTAGAATCTATCAGAACATCAAGATCAGATGTTCAAAATGGGTGAAATGGGTCAGATCACACAAATAATTTTTTTCAGAAAAACATTTTTATCCCATTAGGCCCTGCACCCAACCTATCTCTATACCCCTTAATAGATTTGAAAACCTCTTCTAAAGAAAACTGAATTTTGCTCATACTTACCGAGACATTAAACTGGAAAAATGGTAGCTGGTTTACCACATCTTGACAATATGCAGTAGAAAAATACTCAGCAAACAGATTAATAATTCTTTCATATCTCAAATTTTACCACCCTAGGACAGCCTCTGAGGAAGACCATAACTATTATTTGTTCTATTATTTCGGAGAATTAAATCAATTTGGCATGGCAGTTGAATATGTATAAAATCTGGCAGCCATTTCATACACCAAGCTATCCTGATTCCAGTTAACATTGGTTAAAAATATTTATTAATAGAAAAATAGGCAAAAATCATGAAAATATTTCTCATGTGGCATCCACACCGATGACTGTTCATATAAAAGTTCAAAAGATATAGCAGCGTGACTTAAAGTGTTGTTGAACTAAATCTAACGCCACCACTATTCAAGACAGAATTATGTCGAAAGTTGTAAAAGGTAAAATTATTTGTAATTCAATGGGCAAGTCATCTTCAGGCATTCCACAATCAACCCCATATTATCTATAGTCCATTTGGCTTAGGATGGCCGAGGAAGCGTACTACAGGAGCAGGTTGCACAATGCAAATAACAAAATAATTAAAAGAAAATTTTAATATTGTTAATGAGTTAAGAGGTAATTTAAATTCTTGTAATCTGGTTTCAATCGACAGTGACATATTAAATGAATTTTACTGTAGTATAGCTGACACTCTGACAGTAGTAGGTATGGCGGCAGGTGAGCCTGGGAAAATTTTGGGGACCGTG
>JAEQML010067286.1:0-19225 GCA_016904865.1 Pissodes strobi
CGGCCGGCCGGGCGGCGATGACTCATACATAAACACGGTACGCAACAGGGCAAGTTCTATAGGGTAGCACAAAAACGTTCGGACGGTTGTTAGTTGTGACATTGCCTCCCTCTTAATTCTGATCGTCCCGATCAGCTACTTCATGTCCGTGATATGCTTTCAACCTGTCGAGGTGGACAACTTTCAGTTTGCTTCTGGAGCTACGCTGAATTCTATACACTACGTCATTAATTCTTTTGATGACTGTATAGGGCCCTTCCCATACTGGCGTAAGCTTGGGAGATCTTCCTTTCTTCCTTTGCGGATTATATAACCAGACTTTATCGTTCATCTGAAATCCCACAGAATTAGCTTTGAGATCATATCGTGTCTTCATTCGGTCACTGGCTTTCTCCGTGTTCTCTCTGACTAATTCATGGATGTATAGCAACTTTTCCTTAAGAGAGTCCGCGTAGTCTTGAATTTCCGTATCCTGGTTGTCTGGCGTTCCAAATAATAGGTCACATGGTAAACGGAGTTCTCTTCCAAATAAAACCATGGCTGGTGTTAGTCCTGTCGTGTCATGGACTGCTGATCTATATGCCATCAAAAATAGGGGTATATGTTGGTCCCAATCTGTCTGATGTTCATCTACGACCTTTGACAAATGTTCTTCAAATGGTCTTGTTAAACCGCTCAACCATGCCGTCTGATTGTGGATGTAAGGCTGTAGTCCGTGTTTTATGGATGTTGAGTAAATCACAGACTTTCTGGAAAACCTTGGATTCGAAGTTGCGTCCTTGATCTGAGTGCAGTTCTAACGGAACACCAAATCTGCTGAATAAGTTATTCACAAGGATCTCTGCTATGGTAACAGCTTCTTGATTGGGGATCGCAAAGACTTCGGGCCATTTACTGAAGTAGTCAATTGCCACTAAAATGTACTTGTTACCATTATTTGTTTCTGGAAAGGGCCAGCTACGTCAATGGCGATACGTTCAAACGGTAGGCCCACATTATACTGTTTCATTTTGCCCCTAGATCTTGTTTTGGGTCCTTGGCTTGCGGCACAGGTTGAGCACTGCCGACACCACGATTTCACATCCTGGCAGTAGTTGACCCAGTAAAATCTGTGGCGAATCTTGTCAATCGTTTTGTTCACTCCGAGATGAGCCCCAGACTTTCCATTATGAACTTCTTCCAGAACTTCCCATATCTTCTTCCTTGGTACCACTAACTGCGTCTTCACTTTCCCAGGCTCGTTTAAGAAGTCCATTTTCCACCACCAGGGAGCCCCACTGAGCCCACAGAGTTTTAAAAGCAAGTCCTTTAGTTGATATCTCGCTCCAGCTTGGTCTTGGTTGATGTTCTTCTTTAGCTCTTAGCAATAGTGCTATTTCACTATCTTCAAGCTGATCCTTTTTAAGTTGCTCTGTGGTCCACTGCTGATCAACCTCAAATTTCGTTTGCCTAATCAGAGTAATTCCTTCTCGTTGATCTATTCTTTGGCAATGCTTACAATTATCCGCGCATGGTCTTCTGGATAAAGCATCTGCATTATTATGCAATCTCCCTGCCCTGTGCTTAACCTTAAAGTTATATTGTTGTAACTTTTCAAGCCACCTTGCTACCTGTCCTTCAGGCTGTTTCATATCCAAAAGCCATCTACGTGCTGCATGATCAGTCCTTATCAGAAATTCTTGCCCATATAGGTATTGATGGAAATGCTCAACAGACCGTACTATTGCTAAAAGCTCTTTTCGGGTTACGCAGTAGTTACGTTCAGGTTTCGAAAGTGTTCGACTGTAGTATTCGATAACTCGTTCTTCCCCTGCTTGTACTTGCGATAAAACTGCTCCGATGCCGGTGTTGCTTGCATCTGTGTCCAATACAAATTTACCCTTTTGTTCCGGATATCCCAATATTGGACTAGAACATAGAGCCGCTTTTAATTTCCTGAACGCAGAATCGCAGTTATGATCCCAGTTATAACTTGCTCACCCTTCAGTGAGCTTATGTAGAGGTGCAGTTATATTTGCAAATCCTTCAACAAATCTTCTATAATAAGTACATAGTCCAAGGAAGCTCCGCAGTTCATGTTTGTCGCGAGGACGAGGCCAGTCCTTGATTGCTATAATCTTCCGTTGGTCGGTTTGGATTCCCTCTGATGACACGACATGCCCGAGAAATTCAATTTTTTGTTGGAAAAGAAAACATTTCTTTGGATTCAGTAAGTCTGAGCATTCTTGATTCTAGTAAAAACTTCATACAAGTTTTGTAGGTGCTCTTCGAAAGTTTTTCCCATTACCATTATATCATCAAGATAGACCAGGCATGTCTTCCAAGTGAGGCCTCGTAGAACAACCTCCATAAGACGCTCAAAAGTAGCGGGGGCATTGCATAATCCGAAGGGCATAACTTTAAACTGATATAAACCACTTTCGGTAGAAAAGGCAGTCTTTTCCTTATCCTGTTCGTCAATGCCTACTTGCTAGTAGCCGCTCTTTAAATCGAGTGTTGAGAACCAATGAGAACCTGCTAGTGTCGTCAACGTGTCATCAATCCTGGGAAGTGGATAGCTGTCTTTCTTGGTGACGTCATTGAGCTTTCTATAGTCCACGCAGAATCTGGTAGTCCCATCTTTTTTGGTGACTAAGACAACAGGAGACGACCATGGGCTCGATGATTCCTCAATAATTCCATCGTCAAGCATTTTGTTGACTAATGTGGTAACCTCTTGCTGCTTCGTCACTGGTAGCCTCCGAGGATGCTGCCGTATGGGGTGAGCACTTCCAGTGTTGATTTTATGTTTTATGATGTTCGTTCTTCCAGTATTGCCATTTTTCCCTTCAAAGGCTGTGCTCTGCTCTTTGATAAATTGTGTAGCTTTCTTCAGTTCTTCGGAGGACAGATGATGCCACGACTTCTGGAAATGTTCTAGGACTTCCTTAGGTGACGTTGAGGGTGTTACTTCTGACTGCGTCTCGCAACTGGTTACCCACTGCACCGGCTCGCAAGTGGCTATTACATCTCCTTTATTGATTTTCATGGAATTGGATGAAATATTTGCTATCCTTATCGGTATTTCGCCGTCAGTTTTGACTAGTGCTTTGCCTACGAGGTGTTTGCAAGGCAAATCGTGGTGTTGGATAAGTCCGATGCAGCCTTCAAAATCCTCCAATTTCCCAAAAATTATCTGCTCGGTATTTCCGCTTATTCTGACAGTACATGCCGCCACTACTTTAGTCGGTGTGCTATCGTCTGTTTTGTGAAGGATGAACTCTTCGGTGCCAAACTTAAGAAGATTAAGCTTGTTGTCAAAAGAGAATCCATGTTGACCGATGAGATCCATCCCCAAAATAAATTCGTCTTCGATGTCGGCGACTAACACTGTGTGGTGTAATTTAATTCGTCCCAGTTGAAGTTCGATATCCATTTCCCCAAGTACTTCAGCTGTCTCACCGGTAACTGTACATAAAATTACATTCTTTGATATGGGTAGAACTTCTACTCTATTTACCCTGTTGGACCTTATCAAAGATACTGCCGCACCAGTGTCAACAGTAATTGTTATGGCTCTTCCGTTGATCTTTCCTTTAACAGTTAGACTGTCGGCGACTTTTCCTAGGCTTTTTATGGAGACGATCCTGGGGGCTTTATCTTCCTTAGCCAACACCCGCCCTGCAATGTTGACTAATTGAAGTTTTCCTGATTTGACTTGGAGGCCCTAGCGTCTCTGGATGGAGATCTAGACCGTAGTTGTACTCGGCAGTCTCTTTTGAAATGTCCAGTCCTGCCATATCTATAGCACTGACTTGATGTATTTCGGTTACGTGGCCTATCTTCTATTGGTTCCCGGAATCACCCTGTGGCCTGAAGAACTTCCGTTAATTTCTTCAAAATTTCGCCCATCTCAGTTAATTCACAGCTGTTTGTCGGCTTTTCTTCCTGGATGGATACGGCCCTGATTCTTGGCTTGGAGATGTTACAGGCTGCCTCGATTTCTAGGGCTCGACCCAAAGCTTCGCTGCTATTATCAAATTTGGCTAGGCGTAGCATTTTCTGAGTTTCTGGATCTCTAATACCATCCACGAAATATTGTGCAGCAAGTTCCTCTTGAAATTCCTCTGTCGCTCCCGGGTAGGCCAATTGAATGAGACGTCTAATGTCTGCCTCAAATTCTTGCAGGTTTTCACCAGGCTTCTGATGTCGGGACTTAACTTGTGCCTGATACAGTTTTCTTCTATGTTGGTCTCCAAATCGTCTCTCCAGGGCAGCTGCAAGTATGTCATATTTCCCTTGTTGGCTGATGGGAATGGTCTGCAGTAATTCCAGGGCAGACCCACGAAGCGCTACCACTAGTGATGTAGCCATTTCTTCGTTATTCCAACCGTTGACAACAGCAGCGGCTTCAAATTGCCTTCTGTACATTGTCCAGGAGGTTTGACCGTCATACGTTGGAGGTTTGATGTTATCTCCTGTGGCGAATACCCTCTCGGTGGGTCCTTGATTTTTTAGTCTCATAAATTCTGCTTGTAGATTCCTCATTTCTTGCTGTACGTTTCCTACTTCTTTTTGTACACTCCCAATTTCTTTTTGTACATGTCCAACTTCTTTTTGTATATTACCTACTTCTTTTTCAAATTTCTCATTTTGCCCGACCAATATCTTCTGTAATTTTCCTTGCTCGCCTACAATTACATCCAGCATCCATTTCTGAAGCTGGTCCTGTTCTGCTTGCCTTCTACGTTCATCCTCTTCCCGTTCCGCTTGCCTTTTATCTTCCTGATCTTGTAAAATTTTCTGCAGCCGATCCTGTTCTGCTTGCCTTTTGTCTTCTTGGTCTTGCAAAATTTTCTGAAGCCGGTCTTGTTCTGTTTGTCTTTTATCATCCTGGTCTTGCAAAATTTTCTGAAGCCGGTCCTGTTCTGCTTGCCGATCCGCTTGCTTTTTATCTTCTTGATCTTGAAACATCTTTTGAAGCCTGTCCTGTTCTGCTTGCCTCTCAGCATTTAGATTTTCCATGAAATCGGCCAACATTTTATCTATTTGCTCCATTTCTGCCGTTTATTGCCTCGTATTGACCATAGAACGATATAAAATTTTTACAGAATCTACCAATCAAAACGGTCTCGTTGACTTACTTGTACCCTCTTCTTTCCTCGAAAATACTTCACAATCCAACTTCTGACACCAAATGTTACGTTTTTCCCGTGGGTTCTTAACAAAATTACAACTTTACTATTTTCAACTAATAGTCTCTTTATTATCTACCACTGTATACAATTTAACACTCTAAACTTGTCTTATAACTTTCCAACTAATATCTCTTTACACTTTAACACTCAATGTACTAACTGAACTAACTGACTTCAGCTTGGGTCTGCTCCTTATATATAATCTCCAATCTATCACGAATATTCGGGAAGTATTCCGAGATCACTCTATATGATCATCGTCCATCGAGATAATTCCAGTGCTCCTGAATATTCGCGGCCGGCCGGGCGGCGATGACTCATACATAAACACGGTACGCAACAAGGCAAGTTCTATAGGGTAGCACAAAAACGTTCGTACGGTTGTTAGTTGTGACAATAGTATATACCAAAAGATTTTTCAAATTGTCTATGTAAAAATTCAGAAGCTATCTCTCCAAAACTAACAACAGGAGGAGTTTGAGTTCCTGTTTCTTGAGATTGATAAATAGTTTTTAAAGGTAAATTATCTATTTTATTTATTACTGAATAAGGAATCAATGTTTTAATATCTTGATCAATTTTTTCTTGACCTTCTTTAACTGCTGATTCAACTTTTTTTAATGCATTTGTAATTGGCTTAAATTATTTTTGTCTATCTTCTTCACCTGAAATTTCATTTTCATTGATTTTTTAAATTTATTATTCATCTCTTTTTTAATCTTTTTTAAATTTTGTAGTTCCTCATTAGTCCATACTCTTTTTTTTGAGTTCTTATTTTCAACAACATCTTTTTCAACTAGTTTTTCCAAATCATTATCAGGAATTTTTTGATCTGAAAATGTTTCTTGTAAATCTTTTTTCAATTTTTTAACTTTAGAAATTTATTTTTTCAAATTCTTTCGAATTTTGATAACATCCATTTGTTAGGATTTTTTTTTTCAAATTCTTTCGAATTTTGACAACATCGTTTTATTAGGATTTTTTTTATTAAAACATGTCACGTTGAACATGAAATACGTCACGTTATACTTCACGTTGAACATGAAATATGTCACGTTAGACCTTTAATGAATTAAAATACCGTCTATCTTTTAAATCAATCGATACAAATCCATGTTTATGTTTCCAACATTTATGACAAAATTCTTTAAACTCTTCTAGTGTTTTATCGCTCCCAATAAGATCCTCCCATATTTTTTTAACATAATGAGAGCTTTGTTCAAACATAATTAAAAAATTTAGGTTTGTTCGTATGACTTGTAAATCAACTAAACTATAACATTGACTAGGGTAAATACAAGAAATATTTTTTGGTCTTGATCTAACAAAATATTCTTTAATAGTCGATTGCTTTTCTAAAACACATTCATCAAAAACTATTTGGCTTACATTCGTCTACAGAAATTATGTCATCACAATTATCAAAAAATAAGATTCTATGTCATTCAAATCTTTAAAAATTTCTTGTAAATTATTATAAATTGGTTGATCTATGGATTTAGTAAAAATATATAAATTTTCATAAGGTATCCAATATTTTGTTATCATATTCCATAATATTGTTGTTTTTCCTAATCCTGATTTTCCAAGAAGTAAACATCTTAGAGGTAATGGAAATAATGAATTAGATTTTTTATCTTCACATTTAAAAGGAGTGATTGAATATTTTTTATTTATTTATTACAGATAAAACTATAACCATTTGATTTAATTTGCTTTATATACTTTTCTCTTGGAAAAAATTGAATATTCTCTATAAAATTATTTTCTCTTAAACGAATTTCCTCATTTGTAACTTGATTTGCTTTAAAAAGATTTAACATATTATTATAAAATTTATAAGTTATTCTGTATTCTACAATTATTTCGTTTTGTTTAATAGATTTTTCCACTACTTCTATTACAGCAGATACAAGTGATAATAAAGATAAAGGTAAATAATAATAATCAAAAATACCAGACACCTTAAAGAATACTTTTGTAATTAATATTATGACACCTAATTGATAATAAAAATTATAACTTTTTCGAAAGACAAATAATTTATTTTCCAGATATTCTTCCATTTATATGTAGTTAATTTTATATATTGTTTTTATTCGATTTATCAAGATCATTCCTTAATTGTTTTTATTCAATTTATCAAGATCATTCCTAAATTGTTCAAATTTGTTATCAAAAAAATCAGTTACTAAATTTATTTGATTTGCGTTAACGACATCCTGTTCAGCTATACTCTTTTTTACGTCAGTAATTCTCCTGTTATTTACGGAAACGTATTTTGGGGTAATAGTAAAAGCACTTAACTATTCTTCAATTTGTTTAATTTTGTCCTTTAAAGAATCATCAATCGAACGTTTTGGCTTTTGATTAATAGCTTTCTCTAATTGTGATTTTGTTACAAGACCCCCACCATCTATAGCATCCTTAGCACTAACAATTCTTCTATTATTTAAAGAAATATTGGTTGGGGTAATATTAAATTCATTTAATTTATCTTCCAAATTTTTTAATCTCTCATCGTAATGTTTTAAACTCATTGTAATAATAGTTTGTATTTCTTTTTTATAATTATCCAACTCGTTTTTAGATAAATTTTTTAATCTCTCATCGTAATGTTTTAAACTCATTGTAATAATAGTTTGTATTTCTTTTTTGTAATTATCCAACTCGTTTTTAGATTCATTTTTTAATCTCTCATCGTAATGTTTTAAACTCATTGTAATAATAGTTTGTAATTCTTTTTTATAATTATCCAACTCATTTTTAGATTCATTTTTTAACATATCAATTTTTTCATTAATCTCAACTATGTCTGACAATGTAATTTCTTGAACAAGACTTTCCAGCTCTACATCAACTTCTTGTAACTCATTTGTTTCTTGCGACAATTCTTTTAATTTTTTATTAATTTCTTCTTGACTTGCTCCAGATCTTCTCATTTGATCAATTTCATGTTTTAATTGTTCTATTTCATTTTGTTTAATTTTTGGTTCTCTTTAACAACTTTTTTATTAACTTTAGTCTGTTTCATTCAACTCTGCCAAGAATATCCATTTAATATTAATAATTTTTAGTATTAAGTGATTATAAAACTAACAAGTAACAAATCTAAATTTTACTTTCATTTTAAACATCATTTTTTAAATGATAACTTTAAAATTGGTCTTTTAGGATTTTATAGTACATATTTAATTCCAAATTTCACTGAAAAAAAATAATAAAATTGGAAATATTACCGTTCCACCAGGACAATATACATTTGATAATCTTAAAAAAGTTATTAATAATTTAAAATATAACGAAGTCACAAATACATTTAATTTATCAAATGAAGTTTTAGATCGACCAAGAAAATTATATCCTGGAGAAACTATAAATATTCATTGCAATTTAGCTGATGGAATGATGAGTCATAAAGAGACAGACATTATATCTGTATTTAAAATAAATTCACAATTTAAGCAACCAATAATTCATGAACCTTGGAATATACTTTATTTTCCTGTTCAACATAACTCCCTAAATAAAATAGAAGTTAAGATTTGTGATCAAGATAATGAATTAATTGATTTTGGTGGAGCAGATATAACAGTTATTTTGGGAATTAAATAATAACACAAGAGAGATTAATTTATCAGATTATGGAATTAATAAATAATTAAATAATATATTTATTTTTTTATACTAAATGGAAACGAAATCATATTGTGTCAAATGTAAAAAGAAAACGGATAATGTTAATCCTCATATTGAGAAAACTAAAAATAATAAAAACTTTTGAAATCAAAATGTAAAATTTGTGGAACTAATAAAACGTATTTTATAAAATCTAAATAATTTTTACATATTAAATGGAAGGTACTCAACCATGTTATGTTTGTAATATGTTTTTTTGTTTTTGTGAAAACTCGAATCAAACTTCAAGAATTATTAAATAAATTAACATTGAAAGAATCATTGTATTGTGATAAAAAATTGGAAGATAGTCCTAAAAGGAAAAGAGAAAGTTATAATGTTGATGATAGTCCTCCAACGAAGAAAAGAAAAATTTTTATAAATAAATGGATTATTGTAGAAAATGTAAAAAACAAACTAAAAGTATTGGTATACCAAAGTTTATAAAAAAGAATAAAAGATGGAGAAGAATATCTATTTGTAAAATATGTAATTCAGAAAAAAATAATATTTCTAAATCTCCTGAAGATATTGAAACTCGAGAGTTATTTAAAGCTGTTAGAAAAAATTTTAAAACAAGGCGCTTTATTCAAAAAGGAATAGATGATACTTGGTAAGCTGATTTATATTCTTTTTATAGACCGAAAGGAAAATTAGAAGATCATGCTTATAACTTGAGAACAAAACATCAACCAGTGGATAATGAATATAAACAAATGTTAAGAGCAAATGATGGATATAAATATATTTTAATTGTTATTGATACATCCTCTAATTTTTTTTTTTTTTTTATGGCAGTGGCACACACACTAAAGGTAGATCCTATGGCGCTCGACGAGCGGTGTGTGTGCGAAGATGTTGATTGACACGGTTGTGTGGACAATTCCTATAAAAACAAAAACTGGAGTGGAGGTTGCTGACGCTTTCGAAAAAAATTTACAAGAAAGACATCCAAAATTATTACATGTTGATAAAGGAAAGGAATTCTATAATAAAGATGTTAAGAAGGTTTTAGATAAATATATAAAAATGTATAGTACTGGGACCGAAAATAAAGCATCAATTGTTGAAAGATTTAATAGGACATTAGGAGATAAGTTGAAACCAATTCTTTATAAAAATATGAGATGGATTAATGTGTTACCAAATATTATTAAAACTTATAATAATACTTTCCACAGAACTATTAAAATGAAACCGATACAAGTGAATAAAAAAAATGAAAATCATTTATTATCAACTGTTTATAATTCTCAAATTACAAATTTAAATTCAAATTTTGAAGTTAATGATAGAGTTAGATTATCATCATATGTAGATCAATTTAGAAATGAATTAAAAACTAATAGGACTAAAGAAATATTTACAATTTCTTAAGTTTTAACATCAAATGTAAATTATTATAAAGTTAATAATATTGAAGAAGGTATTTATGAAGAAGAATTACAATTATCTAAATTATGATTTGAATTAGTTCTTTAGCAAATAACATTTTTACTAATCTACATATTGATTTTTTCTTTTCAACATATATTGGTTCGTTTTTTAAATTAATTTTTTTGATAATTTCTGGCCTTTGATATTCTTTTAATTTGTTATCTATAATAGGTAATTTAGAAAATAATACTGCCTCGTTCAAAATATATTCATTATTTATTTTATAAATGTTAATTGTTTATCATAATTTATATCATAGGTATGTATATTTTTATGTCTTGATTTACTTAATGAAATATTACACTCAGTTAATTTACTTGATTTTATAAAATCGATTTTCTTATCACCTTTTAAAAATAACCTATAGATAATTAAAAGTATTTTGTTTCAACATTCATCTTTTAAACAATTTAATAATGATGGTAAAGATTTTTTTCGTTAGATTTATGAAAACCATATTTATCTAAATCGTATATTGATTTATTTATATATTTATTAGTATATAATTTGCCGAGCTTCTCATCTATTTTTGCATCACTCATTTTACATTACATTTTATTAATCCTTGCAATAATTTTATTTTCTTCAGGAGTAAATATTTCGTTTGCTCCTTTGTATAAGATTTTAGGAATATTGTCGTTGTTCTTTCGAAAATTTAGTTTTGGTAAATATTTTTCAAATTCAATTATTTTAATATCTTGATTAAACCTAATCTTTTTAGTCGATTTTTCTTTTGTGTCCCCCACGGTTTTGTATCAAAATCATTTTCTATTATTCTTTTATCATATTTTAATTGAAATTTCTATGTAACATTATGTAACATCTATCTTGGTAACAATAGTTTTAGTTTTTGTATCGCTGACTATCATGTCATATTTTAATTCAATATCATTTAAATCTATTTAAAATGTTTTCTAAACCGTTTTCGTTCAATTTTTTAGAATTCTCATAATTTAATGTAAATCCTTTAATTTTTAATACTTCTTTTCCTTTATTTGTTTTATAATAATAACTTTTAGGTCCTGTTGATAACCATTTTTCTATCCATACATTATCACCTAATTCATCAGTCCATTCGCCAAGCAAACAGCCTGTTTTTACTGTATTTTTTCCATCATCTTATATAATCGTAATCTCGCATGAGAAGTAGTAAATGTTGCTATATGAATATTATTGTTATTAGAATTTTCTACATAAACATCTTTATATTTGAATGTAACTTGAATCATGTTTTCTCCTAAAAATATACAATTGGAAATTTCAATTTTATCATCTAATAACAATTCATACCATCTTGAAACATCTGTAACATATTCTGTTTGACTTAAATTTTGTCTTTGACCAAATTTTCCCCAAAACGAAACTAGACATAATTTTGCAACTGCTCGTCTTCCTGGATTACTTTCTATATTATTTGAATTCATATCTATATTATATTTTTCTTTTACAGTTCTAATATATTCTTCTTTGTTTTTATAATCTTGCTCCCACGGACTGTTTTCCAATTTAATTTTCATAAAATCTCGGACATATTCTTTAAACAATTGTTTACTTTTCTTTTCAAAATGATGTACTTCATATATTTCTTTCAAAATATATCCCTTTTCCAAAGCTTTCTTTATTTCCATAGTTGTCCAAGTTCCTATTAAACATCTTTCTTCTTCAGAATGATTACATTTTATTAAATTTTGCTCAAAACATTTCCTATATAATAAGAATAATATTTTTTCTTCTTTTATAGGTAATACAGGATGATATAAATTTTTAGGAGGTAATATTTTACATTTTATATAGCCAAACCAATTTTTTTCATATTTCTTTGGATTTAAAATTATTTTTGCATGCCCTACTGGATATGTATCATAATAATTTAATAAAACTACAAATATCAATATATTTTAATTTTTTTCCTATTACTTTTAATTTAGTTGCATTAGTTCTTCCTCCATGGATTTAACTTTTCTATGATTTCTAGTTGATTTCTTATATATTCTCTACTTGAGACCCAATCACATCCCCAAATTTCTATAAGATTGTATCCGTTATTTCTAATTTGATTTGACCTTTCTTTGGTTTTTTCATCTAAATCTTCCATTGAATTTTTAGTTACATTATTTATTGTATCATCTTTATAACATTTTTTACAACCGTGCCAAAAACAACCATGATATTGATATACAGTTTTAGTTTTTTCATCATAACCATCAACATTATTTCCACATATTTTTATTTCTCCTCCGTTTAAACCGTGTTGAATATTTTCATTATTAAAAGATTTTAACCAAGATATAGATCCTTTACTAAATGTTTCCTTTTTATTTTCTTTAATTATTCCTATAGTATTTTGTTGTAAATATCTTGATCTATAGATAGCCATGCAAACACTAGCAATAGTTAGATATTGAAATGGATCTATATTTGCAATTTCTAAAAATTGTTTTCTCAATTCCAAACATCCTCTTCTCAAAATATCAACATCTGAAATACAGTATCCTTCTAATTCTTTTTTAAAATTAAATCTGTAATTTTCTAGTCTCTTCTGTTTGTGCCACTTTAAAAATTCTTCTCTTTGTTTTTCTTTCATTGTATTAACACCGTAATATTTGGTATCTATAATTGGACCAATATATTTTTGATTTTCTGGTAGATTAAAGAAATGAGGAAAATATCCCTTTTTTAATTCATTTAAACCAAATGTTTTTGGAAAACTTGCTAAAGGACCTGATACAAAATTACTGGAATCGATAATTTTTATTCCATTCACTTCCAACATCATAAATTTCGAACCGTTATAAATTGTATATGGTTTTAACCCGTTTTTAATACAATGTTCTAGAATAAAATATGAATCATAGGCTTTAGATGTATGCGCTATTAATCTATATCCTTTATAATTTTTATTAAAAACTAACTCTGTTACAAAAATCTTGAGTATTATAAAATTTCATAGAGTCTCCGTTAAAACCATGACAGATAATCAAATTTGGAATATGAGTTCCAGTATTTTGTTGTGCTTCAAAATCAAACCATAAATATATTTCTGAATAAGTACATCCTTTTAACTTTTCATTTCCTTTTCTATTACATATACATGCTTCTAAACATAATCCTCCTTTTTGATTTATTTTTTTCATAAAACACTCATGAGTGCTTTCTTTGACATATTCAGCACAATTTTTACAAACAAAATATCCACAATAGTGTTTATTAATTCTTTTTAATATATTATTACATTTTCTACATTTATAAATTTCCTTACAAAATTGATCATGATTTTCTAAACATTCCTCATTATAACAGTATCTATTACATTTTTTACAATAAATTTTATTTACTATCATATGTTCTGATTTCATACATAAAGTACATGTTTTTGATTTTTCTTTACAAGTATGTATCTTTATTTTCATATTTTGTATCGCAAAGCTTGCAATAATAACTACAGGCATAAAAACCTGTTAAACTGTTAATAACATCAAAATGATTTCTATTTTTATATAAATAAATTTTAGTTTCTTTTTCTTTTCCTTTATAAATAATAGAGTTGAAATTTTCTACACAAACAACATTTATTTGAATGTTTAATGTCTTTTCAATATTTCTTATATCTTTCAAGTTAAAAACATCTTCATAATTTCTATTCATTCTATTACATAACTGTTTAGCCAATTGTTCTTGCAATTTTTTACCCCTTCTTATATATACAATCTCATTTTCTGTTAATTCTCTTTCCATAATAACATTTGTTTCATAAGTTAATGCTGTGATTACTGCTCTTGGATAGCATAAATTATCATTATTTTTTATTGTTGTTATGGATCTTTTGGTCAATCTATCTTCGGTTATATTAAATATCTTTTCCCCTGTACCACTTCTGGGTATATTAACATCTAGAAAATCAAATGTACAACCCTCAATATTAATTTCTTCATTCGAGGTTATAATATTAGCAAAATGATTCATGAGATTTTCAGCATTAACATTTTTAGATAATTTTGTAGATATAGGATGGTAAAGATTGCCATGTAAAATGGTAACACTCATTAAATCACCTTTGTGAAAAGTCGTTTCATTTTTAACCTTCTTAATCATATTGTGTACACTTTTTTTAAACAAATCTATGGTCTCACTTTTATCAGATATTTTCTTTTAATTTATCAGACATCTTATTATTAAATCTAATCTCAAAAGTGTTTTTCATGAGTATTAAATTTTCTACTATATCGTTCTCGCCCTGTATTAATAATACTGAATGTTTCGTCCCGAAATTCTTTTTGTTTCTCAAATAAATCATCATGAAACTTTTTATAAGGATTTTGATCTTTTTTTTTTCATTTGAAAATAAATCATCTGCAAAATTGAATTCTTTAAGAAATGATTTTGATTCTTTTTTTATTATTCGTTCAATCTCTTTTGAAATTATAATTTCTGCTAATTCATATTTTTTATAATAAATATATTTTCTCGATAATCTAATATTCTGATTTTTAGCATAGCTATATAATGCTGGCTTTTTATGGCTATTACTTCTCTTAAACTTTCATTCCGTCGTTCATGACTGAATGATTCTATTTTTTCCCTTTCCGTTTTTATATTATTTATTAGAAAAAAATTTATGAAAATTGCTTTAAATGTTGGTTTGATTTTTTACCTTTTATTTGATAAGAAAACATTTTTATTAGGAAATGTTATTTTTTAAAATTTTATTTTTGAACTACCTTTTTCCTATGATATTGTTCTCTATTATAATCATTTACACATTTTTTACACCATGACGCGTGTTTGTCCAATGACTTCGTTTTCATAAAATAAATCGATATTTTTAATTTCTTTACATTGCGAACACTTTTTGGTTAAGTGTTCATCCGTTCTTGAATAATGAATTTTTGTGTCTAAATGTTTTTTCATAACCTTTTTAAATATGTATCGTCCACAACCACAGAGAATCTTTTCAAGATATTTATCTTTATTTTTTTCATAATCTTTTCTATATTTTTCATAAGTATAAGTATTTTTAGTATATGCTTTCCCCTATGCACGACAACAAGTTTTACACCAGGATGAATGATTATCTTTCGCATGTTTTTGCATATAAAAATGATTTATATCTTTTTCTTGTAAACATTTTACACATGTTTTCACATCCATTTAATAGGAATAAATTTAGTTAATAATATTTATTTATTTCATTCATTTCAAAATAATTATGATTTCTAATGAAATTCATAAAAATTCTTTATAATTTTTTGTATATAAATAAAGATCTATAAAAATGAGTGGTGTCGTTGATATTAATTATTTATTAAAAATTTATCCTATATCTCGTAATATCACAAAATATTTAGATTTAACTGATATAATAAATATATATGATGTAACAAAAGATACAATTTATTTTTGTAATTCAAAACTCACAGAATCAGATTGGTGTGATATTTCTTACAATCAAAAACTATCAGAAGATTTTATTAGAGAATTCTAGGATAAAGTTGATTGGGATTATATTTCTTTCAGACAAAACCTATCAGAAGATTTTATTAGAGAATTTAAAGATAGAGTCAATTGGGTTGGTATTTCTTTCAAACAAAAACTAACAGAAGATTTTATTAGAGAATTCCGGAATAAAGTTGATTGGATTTATATTTCTAGCGAACAAAAACTAACGGAAGATTTTATTAGAGAATTCCAGGATAAAGTTGATTGGTTTTTTATTTCTCGCGAACAAAAACTAACAGAAGATTTTATTAGAGAATTCCAGGATAAAGTTGATTGGTATTTTATTTCTCGCGAACAAAAACTAACAGAAGATTTTATTAGAGAATTCCAGGATAAAGTTGATTGGTATTTTATTTCTCGCGAACAAAAACTAACAGAAGAATTTATTAGAGCATTCCAGGGTAAAGTTGATTGGTATTTTATTTCTCGCGAACAAAAACTAACAGAAGATTTTATTAGAGAATTCCAGGATAAAATTGATTTAAATAATTCTGTTTCTGACGTTGATTTGGATTCCGACTCTGATTATAATAGTTCTGATAGTGAAAACGTGATATATTTATAAAATATAGTATTGATAAATAATTAAATTTTTTTGTATTAAATAATTAATGATTGGAAAAACAAATTAAACCTCTGTGGAAATTCTATCGAAAATAAAAGACTATCCGATTTAAAAATCGACAAACCTTATCACACTTCAAATTTTGAAATTACTAATACTAAAAATGGGGAGAAGTTATCAGTTATTTTAAATAATTAATTTAAAATTATTTTACCTAACAAATTTTCGAATCTGGTAAAAAATGAAAACGATCTTTATGATTTGAATTGTAAAAATTATAATCTAATTTACAAAGGCTTAAAAAAATTATCAGGTGATTACTCTTTTCATCAGATTGTATTTGAATAAATATGATTTTAAATTATTTTTTAAGTTTAAATTTATTGTAGAAAAAAATTCTCTTGTAAATGGAGGTTTATAAAATAATAACGAATGTGGATATTAATTTTCATAAAAAGAATTATCTTTCGATTATAATTATTAATCAAGAAGGAAAAATAAAGAAACTATCATTAATAGGTTATTTATCTTTTGGTCTCAAATATTCTGAACATTTGGTGGAGAAAAATGATTAAAATGGCTAAAAGTACCAAATATATAAAAGTATCCTCAACGTACCCATATACTACTAGTAGTATTAGTAGATATATATGGCCGGTTCACTAGCCTCCGCCGCGGAGGAGGTGCGCAGTAGCAAAAATTGTCCACGTGGGCTACGCCATTTTTAAGGCCTATTATATAGTTGACAGATGACAAATGACAGCTGACAGTTGTGTAGAATAAAAATAGCTCACGTGGGCAACGACATATTTAAGGCGTGCCACCCGACAGATGACAAGTGACGTTTGACAAATGACGGTTGAAAAATGACAGTTGATGACTTGTGTAGAATAAAAATAGCTCACGTGGGCTGTAAACCTGTATTCGTGTCTGCATTGGAAAGCGCAAGCAACTTAGGGTATACCACATTTATAGGCGTGATATATAGCCGAAGTGCATGAAAAATCTAGGCCACGAGTCAAAGTGAGCGAGAGTATTGGATTATGGCATTTGCCGAATTACATAACCTGTAAAATGGAGTAGCCCACGTGGTTGATAATGACAAGTGACAGCTGATAGTTGGCAGATGACATACAAAGTAGTCGAAAAATATATGTTACATCATTGAAATCAGTAGGTTACGCTACTTTAACATAGGCTAAGTTAGAAAAGTACATATGGGTAAAGTAAGCTAGAAAATTGGGTTATTTGATTTTTATTCAGGTTGACAAAAAAATTGGGTTAGATTAGGCCGCGGCCCAATCTAACCCAATGTCATCTGTCAACCTGAATAAAAATCAAATTTAAGCGAAATCAAAAATATTATTGTTTCTTTAAGGAGAACGAATCGACATGTTTTGCGTGAGAAAAAATTACCGTTTGGGAATTAAAATGATACCAAGCATTCCGCATACATTGTGTGATCTGCCACTATAGAGTGCAGTTGTTTTATTTTCAAGGTATGTTTCCTTTTTGAAGAAATCATTGTACCGTTTTGGACTATAAATGTTTGTTTGTATTTCTACATGTTTTAATTTACATCCACTCGTTTTAATTCGTTTAATGTTGTAAAAGTGTTCAAATCTCTTTTTTTATTTTTATTAAGTCTAATTTGTACAATGACCAGTTTTACATTATTAAAATTTTGAAAATGTCTGAAACAATGGGCGAAACGTCAATCTGAAAAATGTTATTTTTTACTTCAAACGAACCTAAACCCAAGAATTACAACAGTATATATATATATATATATATATGTTATTGTTGTGGCTTTCCCGCAACTGAAAAGACAAGCGAAGATGAAGGAGCAAACCAGTATCAACTTGTTTTAAAAATGGGCACAACTATTAAGGCTTATTAGCCAATGCTTTGTTGGGCTTTGGTCGCTTTCGATCTTTTATTGATCTCATCAGTAGGACAAAGAAGTCCTACTAGGACTTCTATAGATCGTATTAAAGGATAGAATGACAACACACAAAAGTGATTGTAGACTCAATAAAAATACATGTGTTTTAGCAGAGCACACTAATAATGTAGGACATTTGTTTAACTACAATGAAACAAAAATTTTATGTAAGGAGTCTAATTACAGCAAAAGGCTCTTTCTCGAGATGGTGGAAACTTACAACCTAACTCAATCAACAAAAAAACATATTGAGGGACTCAGTGTAATTTATTCCCATTTGCTTGCACTAGATACTAAAAATAATAACCACACATATAATCAAAGTGATATATATCCTTAAAAAAAATGGGTTCTTCAGCCACTCTCTGTAGCGAAATTAGCCTGTTGCATAAACAATTATCTTCTCCCAAAATTAAAATAGGTTAAATTAGTTTAAGGACAAATTTGATTGTTTCTACCGATCCTCTATGATAACCATAACTATAGGATAACTGGGACTAGAATAGACCATGCCTTTAGCAAATAATCTGTATCAAAAACTTATAACAACGCAAAAAAGATACAAAATTAATCTAAATAGGTTCACTTTCCGTCGAACGATACGGTCGACTATAAAATTGCTTTGATCCTGATAATGGAGTCCGCTATTTTACGTGGTTTAATCACGAATATTATACTTACGATGTAGTAATTAGAAATTTATTTCTGTTTTGCGTAAGAGATGGTTTTTAAGAAATTGCATAGCAGTAAGTAGAATTTAAGGTTTTCTTTGTACATCAATATTAAATAATATCTCCATATTGTAGCCCCGAAGAAGATAATAAAAATTATCGAAAGCTTGGCGTAGCTAAAAAGCATTTTTTTCTCATTAAGCCCACATCAGGACCGATACTCCAAGAAATTCTTTGTAGGAGAGATCGATTTTTA
>MU194419.1:6797-19224 GCA_016904865.1 Pissodes strobi
GTAGCCGACTATATCAAAATCGGCCTCTCCTATTGGTCGATCCGCATGGCCCTCCGCTCGCTTCGCTCGCTACGGGGGCTCAAGTACGCTCAAAAGGAAACTAACCAGGTTCTAACCCAAGACATATCCAAAATCAAGAAAAAAAACTGTTTAGAAACATAATCTTAAAAAAATAAATAAAAAAAGCAACGGGGTTCGAACCCGTGCCATCCAGGTGAGACCCAACTATCTAAACCTTTACACCACGAGAGCTCATGCGACAAATTGATTGCATCTGTCGCGACCGGCGGGAATCGAACCCGTAGCGCAGGAATGACAAGCAAGCACTCTGCCTATTACACCACCGAGGCGTTGTAGGAGTTTCGCTAGAACGTAAAGACATGGATAATTCCGATATACGCTAGCGTCTTGCTTTTGATTGGTCAGGACTATCCGTGACTAGGACCTGACTAGACGCTAGTAAAATTCGTCTGTCAGTAATCCGTTATTTTTTTAATAAAATGGCGAAGGTACTAAAACACCACCAAAAAAATGTTGGCACTTATATTCACAATTATGTAATGTCCTGCATTGAGGTCTTAGAATTATGGTCACTTTAATATTTATTTGACTATCTTTAAAATTAGGCACTTAAAGGCCTTATATTCCTACCTCATTTTTCATCAATTTGCGAAGGCTTTCAATCGAATATCCAGATATTCCAGAATCTTCATACCTTTTACTTTGAAGTAGAAAGCAGTGCTGGTCTAGACTACAAAATATAAAAGACTTACACCCGTAACTGCAACAACAAAATCAAATGAAACTTTAAATTATTTTGATAGCCTTTATGTAACGAAAAAAAGACCGTTTCCATAAGAGAGAGAGCGAATATTCACTTCAAAAACGAATTTTGAAATGCTCAATAGCAGCTGAAGTATAGCTTGCTATTATTTTTTCTTCAAAAGGATGTTGTAAGGGGTACAGCGAAAAGATGTAAACGCGGTTTGTGTTTGACTCAGGTTATCTTAAGCTATGTAAACGTACCAATCAAGGCGCCGCTTTTGACCTACGACCTACTAGACCGAAACTACACCCTGAAAAAGTAACTACTAACTTCACTGCCTACTAAGCTTTTTTTAAAACTGATTTAAGTCGGTTCGTCCCGAGAGTCGGTCCTTCATATTGCTGTCTCTTTTTAGCATGTTGTTAAGCCTATGAAGAAATTAAACTATACTGATCTGACATTCAAATAGGAATTTTCCATAATTTTGTTTTTTTTTTTGTAAGGCCGCCGAGAATGAAATGAAAATTATGTGCGAGTCGTTAAGTGATTTTGATTGATTTGTAAGGTTTCTGATATGTTTTAGAGTAAGTACATTGAGCTTTTGAATTATGATGTTAATACATAACACCGATTCCATCAGAGAAAGAGAGTCATATATTTTATCTTTCTTGCGAGACGAAAATTTCAAAGCATGTCGTTACGCGCCCTTGAAAAATCACTCTCATGCGGCCAAAGAAGTAGGTATTCACTTCAATAAAAGCAAGTAATATTTTGCTATTGCTTTATTAATTAACACAAATTCTACCTACATGATTCTTTTATATTTCTATAATTCTATATTAATTTATCAGTCATCACATTAATACAATTGCAGTGAACTCCATAAATTCTAGTTGGTAGGGAGCATTACAGTCTATTCATCAACTCTTAATAGAAGGTTTTTGCTAGGACATTATCGAAAATACTTTTAATAGGAAAAAAATCACAAATATTTCATATTATCTTTATAGATATGCTATTTTAAGCAGGTACCCTCTTAAATTGTTAAGAAATAAATTAACGAATTAACTGCAAGCTGTATAGTAGTTATTCATTTTATTAATGTATACTACACAAATTTCAAATTTTAATATAACTATTAATATATCTTAATTTTATAAATTGTAAACTCAATAAAAAGAAATATAAAAATATGTAAAGTCTACTCACACTAGCTCAAAATCTGTTACCCTATTTTCGTTTCAGTTTTTAAGGCTGCAGAACATCACAATATTTCCTAAGAATAAACAACGATAGAGTTATAAAGTAATTTAATAAAAAAGGTGCTTTTGATCTCTAGGACTTATTATTAGCTAAAAGTCTCTAAGACTTAAAGACTAGTTAAGACGCTAAAGTAGAACGCTAAACAGTATATTGTGGTAAGTATGTTCAATTTGAAACTTCCTTATTCTGATCCCTAAGTTCAATCTCTAACTTGTGGTTCTTAAATATGTTTGAGAGTTCGTCAATAAGTGTTTCATACCTAAAAGCAACTCTAATATCTGGAACATTGGTCCGGGCAATATCGTTGCCAGCAACACCTTCTTTGGTGTAATTAGGACCTAGCCAATACTGTTTAGTTTTATGAAGAAATCCTGACATCAGAACACTGTTCCTAGCCAACTCGCTCATGTCGCAGCTAGATAATTTCCATACTTGGGCCGCAATGGAATATTCTTCCATTAAAGGTTCCTTGGTGAAGTGGAATTGGAGAGGGTCATCAGTGGATAGAGAAACAACTAGACCTCTTGCTAGGTATTCTGGCAAAGGATTTCTGTGGTAATTCAAAAAAAGACTGTTGTTGGAAAGAGGAGACATTGCAATTCCTATTTGAGCCAAATAGTACAGGTACTGGAGAACCGGTACTTTCCGTAAGAGAAGCCCATGGGAAATATTCTCTGAAAGCATATATCCACAAACCAAATGCTGCACAGGTCCAGCTTCTCCGCAATGAGGTCTCAGAACAAACGTAGGTAATCCCTTTTCAGCTCTAAAATGATTCAATACCGTTAGGTTGGCATACATGTAATACATATAATAGGCATAATTTGGGTTTTCGTCATCACACCAGTCTTCAGGTTTAGGTGTATCCTTATCAAACAAAGGATTCTTCTCAGGTTTGCTTTCATCGTCTACCGAATCGAATCCTACCACGTACTGGAGGAATTTGTGTAAATCGGGATGGGAGCTTGGTCGGGCTGTGACTTCGAAAAGAGGTAGGAAGATGTTGTCGATTACTTGTTGAAAGTTGGTCAGGACTTTGTTCAACCTAAAGATATCGCTGTGAAAAAAGGAAACACGTATTAGAATAATAGTTATTTAGCTTATGAGCTTTATTAACGCACGCATAATACGTTAATAAAGCGTTATCACTCGTATATTTTACAAATTTTTGTCTTTGCTCTTAAAAAGTCAAAATAAACGGTAATTATAATTTAAAATTTATTAGAAAAACTAGAACATTGAAACTATAATTTTGCTATAATCATCGAAAAGGCGGTTTTAAAAATTGTCTTAGTAACCACAATACTGTCCTGAATAATAAATAAAAAATTATTCACTTTGATGTTTTTTAAGTAGATATATTTAAATTTTCTCTCTAGAAAATGAGTAATTTTGGAAATTTTCCATCTGATATTCAGGAACAAGCTTTAAAAGCTATTTCTGGCGTGTTCTAAGTCAAAACACAAGATGGCTTTTACCAAATATGGTAAAAGGTGTACTTTAAACTTATTTAGTGCTACGATTGATAAGCATAGGAAACCAAATTTTCATCATTACTGCCTCAATAATTTCTACTTACTAGAGCCTTGGCGTTTGAATCAACCAACGGATATTATCAGAGTAGACATTTGATGTTATAGCCCAAGCAGCCAATTTATCCCACTCGTTTTTGCTTTTACCATATATGCTCAATCTCAGTTCGGCATTTTGGTATTTCGATTCCTCCAGATCACTCGAAACTTCTTTAATGATACTTGCGAAATATTTGCCCTAAAAATTAAATTAAAATGAACCAATGACCGAACTTGGTTTGGAATTTTTTTTTTGAGATTGGACAGGGTGTCTATTTTTCGACACTTTTACGGGGTATCTCGCTTAATTTTAAAAGAGGGTTGCGGCATCGAATATTAACTAACGATAAGAAGATTCACTCTCCGCGGCGGCACGTCAACAGTATGCGTCCTTCCCCGCGCGAAAACTAGCATGATACTGGCATGTGACCTTTGGACCCGGCGCACACTGGTCGAATTTCTAGGAAAGCTGGCCATAATAAGGTTTACCAGAAATAAGACATAAAAGATATTAAGTATTACACGTTTAATATCTCGTGTTTTAGACAAATAATTGATGCATTTTTGGCTCATCATCTATATTTATATATAGGGTGTATCAGTTATCACTACCGATAAAAATCATGTATAAAAATCATTTGTATGTTCTTAAACCATTTTAAAAAATTATTTTGAAAATTAAGGGCTCCTTCGTTGTAAAAAAAAGAGTTTTAAATTTTTAATTCGATGAGCCAAATTTTGTTTTTGCAACGGTTAATTCAGGAGTCTCACGAGCAAAATGAATGTTAAGAGGACGACAGAAACGCGTTAATGAGGGCTTGCAATTTTGCCATACAAGTATTTCAGAGTTATCGCTATTTTTAAAAATTAATCTAATAGGAACCAAACTAGTAAAAAATCTAGAAGCATCAGTGCAGCTGTTGTTCAAAAACACTTGCTTATATTCTGACTCTCACAAGGTAATATCAAAGCCATATTTACAAATTAAAATTAAATTATAAATTTTATCTGCTGATTCAGCCAAAGTATTTATTACTTCTTTTTATAATAACATCAGTCTTACATCCGCAATAATGATTCTACCGACATTTCAGTCTCAGTTTCACTTACTACAATATTGTGGGATGAGGGGTGGGCGAAAATAATCGATTATTCGATTCACTTTTAAGAAATAATCGATTAATCGACTTATCGATTAATATTTCAGAAAATATCGATTAATCGATTATATCGATTAATCGATTATTCAGTTATTTGCTAAAATATTAAGCGTTTAATCGATTATTCAATTTCTTGCCCACCCGTACCGACGACTTTAAAACAGATATAGTTTTTAAAATTCCGATTTAATAATGCGTTGCGTTAAGGGTAATTTAAGAGACATAAAACCATTTTGAAAACTACTTACAGTAGGTACAACATATGAAGCAAAAAACAGCGAAACATAAATGCTCAAAAAAGACAGCAGCAGAGAAAACTGCGTACGTTACAAATTTAGCCAATAAGGGATCCTCATTTCGACGCGCCATATTCTGATAATATGGCTTCAGTTGTTGCACAATTAGGTATAACACCAACACATAACCTCAACGTTGTGTTAGCACGTTAGCAGTATAGTACAGTTTTTATCTTTTTATTATGTATTTGGTCAAAACTATATGATAAGAAGGATCACTCTCCGCGGCGGCATCGGCATGTCAACGGTGTGTCTCCTTCCCCGCGCGAAAACTAACAGAATATCGGCAGGCCATGATACAAATAAAACAATCATGTTGGCAGGCGACCTTTGACGCGGCGGCCATAGACCAGCTCATCCTTTTGCCAGAATATTTGTACTCGGAAATATGGTGAAATCACTAACAGGGGGCAATCACTCGGTAAAAAAGTGTACACATGATTACAAGCAATGTGGACTGCATCGACCTGCAGAGGATTGCGCTGGATTGCAGCGAACTGCAAGTTATTGCATTAACTTCACCGGACTGCGCCGATCTGCAACGGACTGCGCCGATCTGCAACGGACTGCGTTGAACTGCAGCTGACTGCGAACGGATTGCGCGGGACATGCATCGAAATGCGCGGATGCATCGAACTGCAACGGATTGCGCTGGATTGCAGCGAACTGCATGTTATTGCATTAACTCTATCGGACTGCACCGGTACTGCGTTGAACTGCAGCTGCGCTCCCAAAATTAACATTTTTTTTGAAGCACATTCCTTTTTTTGTTTTTCCCCGTTTTGCTCGTGAGGGTATAATTACCCTGAACCTAGATAAGTTTAATAACGACACAGTTCGTTCAATTTAGTTGTTGAGACGAATACCTATCTATGTGTGTTGGCAGCGTCTCAGATGATAACAATTTGCAAGAAAAAGCAAAAAATATCATATTGCTTGTAATTTTATTGTGTTTTCTGGATTCCGCATTACATAATGAATGTGGTACACAATGTGCCAGCGATGAAAACCGGACCGTTTTAGAACGCATTTATTAATTCAGTTCATGCAATTCAGATCCTAGATATCATCAAACAATTGTCACCGTAAATGCACTTTATTACTTCTTTCTGCGACTAAACTTAAATTTTGAGAAAACTAACTAAACATCTTAGCGTCAAACGGAGCGGCGACAGGAGCTGTACTAGACCGTCCGCGATGAAGAAAAAAAAACAACTAAGTTATGTTTGAAATGCTAAATATTTCAAAGCTTGAAATTTAATACAAAATATTTAATAAAAATCTAGAGCTAGATTTCGTTTCACTTAGAAAAACCACAAGCAGTACATAATATATCTATAAAACTTAAAAGTAACACAACCATTAATGGAAACAAGTTTCTGTTCATACGAAGGAAACGCAACACAATGTAAGAGTAAATATGTTCTATATTGCAAGAGCTTTTTACTGTTTTATTGTATTTGCTAACCATTTTCATTTTTAGTTTTTTGCTTTTCTTGAAAACGGTGTCCGATTAGACACCGAATCGACGAAACTAGGTACACATTTCATTAGGGTCACTAAACTTGCACTTGTGCAGTTTACATCCTTGAGCCGGGGCCGAAGTGGCTCTATAACAATTCAAACAAAATTCAATCATTTGTGGAGCCAAAGGCAATCAATTCCAGGGTAACAATGTAAGAGTTTATAATACACACGAGCAATGAAATCGGCCTACCTAAAATATGCCATAATTTCAAGTTTGGTTTTGTGGCGAACCGCTGCTAGTCGGATTTTGATGATCTTTTTTTTTTTTTTAATTAAAGCTGATTTTGAGTCAATCTTATTTTCTGAATCAAACAGAGAAGTGCTCTTAGGCACTAAAATTTACCATAGGGCTAGTTCTAAAGTCAATTTGTAAATAAAACAAAAAGCTTTAGTATTATATGAATATTTTAATAAGTTATTTTACCTGAAAATAACTAGAAGCTCATAAATATACAAAATATAAACAATAAGTGAGTATACGTAGTCAGTGCTACAATATGAACAATACCAGTCAAGGCAAAATATCGACCTTGAAGAATGTGACATGAATAATACTCTTAAAACCTAAAGCATGCATAAACAATTGTAGTACTAAACTAATGTATGGTTATAAACATAACCTTGAAACTATATACAGTTAAATGTCTGTTAGAGTTCCTGCGGAACAGCTGCTTATCAACTATGTTAGCTGATTTAGCTTTGATATAAAATACAATATACAAGCGATAATAACAGAATTAGTATTACCTTAGAGTCCACTTATAAGCTAATATGTACACTATTGACGAGAAACGTTCAATGTTCAGGTTATCTTCTAACACTGGGGGGAAGTCACTTTGACAAAACACTTGCTAGGCCTATATCTAGCTTCTATGTACAATGTAGTTCTATTTCTTGCAAATAGGAATGACTGAAGTGTAGTGGTTTGACTGGTATGCAGTTAGTGCATATTGGCATGGCTATTATGAAGCCTTTGTGGCATGCGTTTCCTACACGCAGAAATTATTGTAAAACACGCCTCGCAATTCGCGTAGGTATGCTAAACTAAGTGAATTGGAATAGCACTTATGGGAGACTTTATATTTTAATAAAGCCGAGAGAGTATTGAGAGATTGGGTTTGTAAACGTTTGAGTTTACTTACTTGGCCTGTTGCCTTGGGTACGATTAGTACAGTGTTAGAGAATTGGAGAAACCTCCATGGCTGTGTGCGCCATGAGGAGCGATTTTACGGATCGCGACTTGCTTAAACGAGGGCCAGTTAAGAAGTGATTTCTCGAACGGGAGAAGCTTCGTCTGTCGACTTTTGGCGCGTTAGTTTACCCCCACTACTTCATATTACGTCAGTAAAGGGCAAATAACATAAATATAGAGAAATTGCGTAAAAGCTTAGCAACACCGGTTGTCTAAATCAATATTATGAATTTTAATACAAATCCGGTTGAAATCTGCTGATTAGTTTTCATGAAATTTGAATATTAAAGATGTGAATTTTAGGGAATTTTAGTTTAGGTGAACTGGCTATTCTGTAGGATGCGCTGTGATTGGTCGCCTCGGTCGCCGGGGTTTAGCGGGAAACGCTATGATTGGTCAGATTAGTTTAGGATGCGCGGCCGGCTCCAAATGAGTAAAGGTGGTTACAACAGATGGCGCTAGTAATATCGCCAAGGTTTTAAATTGTTTGGTATGCGAGGACAGTGGCGTGGAATGTTAAACTGTACGAAAATTAAATCGTTAGATTTGAAAACGTGTTCAAAAATGGTTTTTGAACAGATTTATTTGACAATAATCGCTAGTGTAGACATTTTTGCTGAAATATAGGGTCTAAGAACCCATCGATGTTTCTTGCTGAAAATTTTCAACGCTCTGTGGTGTGAAGGGCGCTGCAACCACAGGTGTCGAATAGTAGGTATCTTACTGTAGCTCCATTGTTTCTGATCAATTTGGTTTTTTACTTATACTTATGCCACTATATTTATTATTAACGGAGACATCCTCGATTTAATGGAATTGTGTCGGAGGAACCGTCTTTAAGCACTTGTAGAACCCTGTAGATTGAAGGCGCACTAACCGCGAAATTCAAATTAGATCATATTCCAGATAACTAACCCTACTTCCATCTAACGATCTTATGCAACTTGAACTGATGGGTTCATTTTCTTCCAATACGACACCTTAGTTTCTTTACACAATGAAAATTTTACACACACGATTGAAACGACGCACTCATTTTAAATTTTAAAAAATAATAATGAAAATAGCGATACGAACAAACAAATGAAATGATCATAATTCACGAGACTACAATCCGATTTTATCTAGCGTTCGCTATTGGCGCGTCTTCAATCTACAGGCTCCTGTAAGTTCTGGAAGACGTTTCCTCCGACAGGATCCCTTTGAATCGAAGATATCTCCGTTAATATCTAAGATAAGTCAAAATCCTCATTGATCAGAAACAATGGGGATACAACAAGATGCTACCCGACACCTGTAGTTGCAGCGCCCTCACACCACAAATAGTTGAAAAGCTTCAGCAAGGAACATCGATGGGTTCTTAAAGCCTGTATATGATCAATTTTCAATTTGAGCAAAAATATCTACACTAGCGATTATTGCCAAATAATAAGCTTTAATTTAAAAAAACGATCATCAAATTCCGATTAGCTGTTTGCGAGAAAACCAAATTTGAAATTGTAGGAAATTTTAGGTGGGAAGATTTCATTGCTCATATTATTAGAGATCTGGTAACTGACGCACACAAAAGTAAACAAGTAGCAAAGTAAAGTAAGGTATCATTTCTTCGAGCATTTCTTCCCCAAGCTCTTCTTGATATCCCTCGAGATATCCTCAATTTCTTGCAGGGAGCAAGACAAGACTAAATCCTTGGCAACATGTTGGACGTGGTATAGTGCAAATATACTGTTCAATGTCGTAGAATCCTTGCACATCTATGACCGTCAAATATCATTTAAATCAAAAACTCCCCATCCCAAATAAATTCGATTCTAGACAAAGACTGGGCGTCTACGGAGCTCTCTGTCGATTCAAACTAACCCTTGCTTCAAATTCCTTGTATTTTAGAAGGCGAAATCTCAACACGGATATATCTATGTGTGTATAATTTTTGCTACCAACAACTGTAAGGATTCGCTCGTAAACTTACGTACCTACAAGTGTAGATCAAAGTATAGAAACTTACATTTGCGAAGCTGTTTTGATCAATTCGCTCATCATCCATGCTGAGAGATTTGTTAATCACTATGAGTACTCTGATCGACAAATTGCAACTGCAAATGACTGGCTACGTTAGCAAGACTACGTAATTCTTCGTAACTATTCGGAACGCGAACTGCGCCGGATTGCATCGAACTGTAGATGACTGCGTTGGACTGCGCCGGATTTCTGTGGAATACAGCGGATTGCCAAAAAGCGCGGCGGATTGCGTCCGGATTTCATAGACCATGTACACATGATTTCAGAAGTGATTGCCCCCTCATCATTAACACAAAATCAAAATCTCTTAGTTATTACAAACCTTGAGTATTGTTATCAATAATAACTAATTAAAAACGTTAATAGATTTTTAAAATAGCCAGTTGAATACAAACTTTATCAATAGTGATGATAATAAAAAACCATAACGTAAGTTTGACAGGGCGCTGCAAACAATTCAAAAGATATCAACTGTGTTTTTCCAAAGCCAACTAGAGTATACTATAAATAATTTCAGGTCTGTAATAGCTGAAAATGTATTCTTATAGGCGTAGTTATATGGCGTAGTTTGTTGTTTTGTTGCGTCATCCGTTTTAAAGTTATAATACAAACATTACAAACATATGTTTTTTTAATGGAACGCCCTGTACATTTTTAGCTAGTTAAATTAGGCATTTTCTAGGCTTTCCAAAAATATATAATAGTATATATTTATTTTAAAAACTAGCTGAATAAAGTACAGTTTTCTCCAAATACATTCCGTTATTTAATAGTAAGCCAAGACAATAGAAAATTTTGCAAACAAAAGAAAATGACAATATGTCAGATCGCTTGTTAAAATAATATTTAAGGTTGACTGGCAAGTTAAAAGTTTAAAATTGTGTTTTCTCTTAAAAAAAATGGTTGAAATGGGAATATATGATAACTTTGAAAAGTATATAGATATGTTCTATATTGTTGTGGAGGATTCATGTTTACCTTACAAATGTTTGCCTTTTTCTCCACATATATTTACAAATCTTCTTAAAATAGAGCCGCTTGCTCTGGCTCCAGGGTGTAAACAGCACAAGTGCTAGTTTAGAGTGACCCTAACGAAGCTGAAAAACCTAAAGAAAACTGGAAAAACGGTCGACGTTTTGAGGAACAAATCTGTAAATACATGTGAAGAAAAAGGCAAACATTTGTAAGGTAAATTTGAAAAGTATGATATGTTGGTCTGCTACATACAATCCAATAAAAATTCGCATGAGGTCTCAGAACTATGTACACACTTTCTTAATTCAGTCCCTAGATATTTTGTATTATTATGCATCTTTATAATTGTTATAGATAACCGGAAAGACGACAACCTTTCTCTAATCGGTTTTCTATACTTGAAAATAATTTAATTAAATATGGGTCATTTACGCGACCAAGACCAAAAGCATACCATAAGGAAAATCAAGAAATAGATGGGTCGAATGTTTTGGCCGTAGCAGAGGCAAATCCATCAACATCATGTAGGACCATTGAAGCAGAAATTTGGGTCATTAAAAGCAGAGCCCAGCAAATATTGAAAAAATATAAGTTTAGACCCTACAAAACACATATTGTTCAGAACTTACACCCTGGGGATGCTGAACGTCGGCTAATTTTTTTGCAATTGGTATCTAGAACAAATTCACGTAAACATACATTTTGCTCGTTCAGTAATATGGTCCGATGAGGCGTATTTCTCAAGTGCTGGCATTTTTAACAGAAACAATACTAGACACTGGCACCTCATATTTGAGCGTGAGCGGCAGGTATATTCGGGTATATTCGGCTTCAGCGTAGCATTTTTCCTTTTGGGTGGACAAATAGAATATAGATTCTATGAAGGAAGTCTGTCAGCAGGCCGGTATCTACGTATATTGAATGATGTAGTTCCTGAACTGGAACTCCTTATAGATGATGTTCCCTTAGCCGGCTTGAACGCTATATATTTTCAGCAGGACCGAGCGCCTGCTCATCATTCCCTGACAATTCGCCCCTTTTTAGATAGCCATCATTTTCCTGGAAAATGGTTAGGCACTCATGGACCCCGCGATCACCCGATCTGTCTATTTGGGACTTATTTTTTGTGGGGTTGCTTACAAAACGAAGTTTATGCCAAGCGTCACTGCAACACACATGAACTTCGTGAAGCCATTACCGTTGCATTTCATAATTTACAAAGACGTCCAATAATACTCATGAACATGAGAGAAAATGGCAATCATTTTCAACAATTTCTATAGCCATTAAAAATTTCTGTTTATGTTGTTGTTGTTAATGTATGTTATATATAAAACTTAAATTATTATTAATTATTTATACTGTTAAATATTTAGGTTGGGTTAATAAAAAGATATGTTTCAAAATCACTTTTAAACTTCTTCAGAATAAATAATATCCAAAAATTATTCTTTTCTTTCATCAGCTCTATTACTATTAAATAACATAATGTATTTGGAGAAAACTGTAGCTTATTCAGCTAGTTTTAAAAATAAATATATACTATTATATATTTTTGGAAATCCCAGAAAATGCCTAATTTAACTAGATAAAAATATACAAGGTGTTACATCAAAAAAACGTATGTTTGCTTTATAACTTTAAAACGGATGGCCCAG
>JAEQML010067289.1:0-19224 GCA_016904865.1 Pissodes strobi
ATATATAATTTAATAAAAGAAACTTTAGCAAACAGTAAAGCAAAACATATAAAATATCAACAATATAACAATGCACACAATTGCCACAGCACCACAGTACAAAAGCCTAACCTAAGGAAAAGACACATTAAGTCACACAATAAAACATAAAGTATCAGAAATACAACAAATTAAAATCCAACACAATAAATTCTGTGTACCAAACATTTTTCCTTATTTTTTTCTTTATTTCATTTCGTTTTATAATACTTTTATTAACTTTCCGTCATTTTTTTACGTTTTTCATTTTTTTTTTAAAATGTTTGTTTTTATTTCTCAAAGCATTATTTTCTTCCCATTTTTGTCATCCCCGACCTCCTTCGCCTTTTTTTCACCGAAAACCGGGTTTCTTACCTTTTTTTTATATATATATTTTTCATATTTCGTTTTATAATACTTTTATTAAGTTTCCGAAGATTTTTTTTACTTTTTTCAATTTCCATTTTTTCGAAAATTTTTGGGTATCCAGCAAAGTGGAGTATAATGTCTCCCCCCTCCTTCACTTGTCAGATTTTCGATCCGAGGCTCCGTTGCAGGCAAAAAACAGTTTTTCTCGCAAAATCGCCCCTTAAATTAGAGCCCCGGTCCCCCCTATATTATGGTCAAAGGTAGCCCCCCATGAGGCGCACCTATACCATAAAAATTTCGATTCCGCATAGCTCTTCCTGTTCTTCCGAAATTAATTATTTAAGTTTTTTCCTCTCTTCCCCCCACCCCCTCCCCCACCTCTCCTGACCGAAGAGGTGAGGAGGGGATTACTACGGATCCAGTTTTCGTTCAGGATCCTCATCTTATCCCGGCTACATGTCTTAAAAATTTCAACCCTCTAGCTATACTGGAAGATGCTTAATTAAACGCGTGTTTCACGTTGCTGACCGTGTCGACTTTGATAAGCGTTTCATTTTTTCTGACTCTAACCTCGCTAAAGAAGTTTCCCTTCAAAAATTACAAACCCGTAACCTGGGCCATCCTGACTAGCGTTGTGAGTAGCGAACGTTCTCATAAATTTCCGTAATTTACGGTAAAGTTCGCACTCTGTAAAGCGAAAGTTCCCATTTGGGTTAATTAGAGGAGAATGTTGTGGATAATTTATCGAAAAATTACCGAGATAAGTAAAAAGCGAATGACCAAACAATTTTGTTTGATTTGACAACGTTGTTCGGTGCGCTATACGCTTTGCGCCGCATTGTGTACATTCCTTTCAAGTCTCAGCAGTGTTGTCACGAGTACAATTTGGGAATTTCATTAACATTATAATTTTGGCACATTAAATTGCTACGAGGGCATTTTTCGTTAAAACTTGTTATTACAGACTTTTCTTGGGTTTCAATGTAATTATATCATTTTCGTTATAACAAATTCAAGATGTCTTAATTTAATAGAATTTGATGTACATTTTGATAAAAGCCAGTGACAACACACAAATAGCAATTTTTCAATAAATTTAGTTTTTTTTTTTAATATGCTAATAATTAATATGTTTTATTTGTGTCTTTTTATGTTTCTATGGTACCCAACGACTTGCTTTAAACATATATGGAATTTTTCAGTTTTTCAAGCCAGCATCAGTACTGGTTGGTTTTGTTAACAATATTTTAAATGTTTTGTTACTAATGTTAAATAAATATTTATGTTCTAATTTTTATTGTTATTGAACCTGCGATTAATCACCCAGTTCCATTTGAGTGTCTATAAATTCTCCACAAAAAAGGCAACTCTTAATTGTCCTGACACCTTCCCTGTCTCCAATAAATTGGGACTACTCTGTCCCTATTACGTGTTTCGTACTGGTTGCTTAATTTTGAGATCACCTTGTATATAATATACAGAGTGATCACAAGATTACGCGATAAGGCGCTATTAAATAATTAATTATCACTCAATTTTAATGCATTTCAAAATTATTCTCTCTAACTAATTCTCTTATCCATTCAAACACTTACCGTTATTGCTTGAGCAAGTGCTTCATTTAAAGGGCACGGCAAAGGTCATCAATAACCCTAGACATGAAAACCTCATAATTTACCCAAAATTAATATCCCTATACCGGATAGATAGATAATAGCGCTCCGAATCCGACGGCCATACAAATTTTAATATAATAAAAATTGTCCATTAGACCGGCATTCTAACAATACGTTTCTATAAATCAATATCTCGAAAATGAAACGACACTGCCTCGATAATGGGATCGACGTTTTATACGGGCTTAACAGAGTAGTGAATTATGACAGTATTTTAATTTGAATATCTTCGGGAGTTTTATTGTCCGATGCTGGAAGGATTCCGGGGAAAATTGTTAAAAATGTGTTCCTACTTCCGTCCCATCACACATCGGAATTTGAAAAACGATTTAATAATGCAAAAATACGGCAACTTCTATTGGCGCATTCAGCACGCTTTTCTTGGGTAGTGAATAATACGGGAGCGGTCTACTCAAAAACATGTCGCAACGTTAAAAGCTGTCTACTTTCGGCTGTTTGACACTCATTCGGGTAAAGTCGGCGTCTACTTCATTTTTCTCGAAAACGACTGATGCGAGTGGAAATTTGGGAGTTTATAGGCAACACTTTATCTAATAAATTTTTATTTGAAGAATGGTTTAAAGCCAGACAATTAGGCCAAGATCGAAAAATATGGGTTGTTTTACAGTAGATTTATTTGCCTGAAATCTAATTTAGATTTTTTATTTTAGAGTCGATTCTCATTAATTAAACCCTTCAAATTCCCCAACATTGTTTGCAACTAAGCTATAAAAACCCTGGAACCATGCCATGGTATCTAAGATAATCGGCCTATAACCATGCCCTAATTCTAACCTCTCGCCCGTGGATACCTTCTACTTTTACAACATTTATTTTGTTAGTTTTACACGTTCTATCCTTGAAATGAATTTTTGATTTCTGTATTACTTAAATCGCCACTCAATCAACTTCACCAATGATTGAAATAAAAATAATTATAAATTATAACCTATAGAACTTTTCATCTGTCAGTGCCTCCGTTTTCGTGTTAAGCAACTAACAAGGTCGCAAAGAGAACGAAGAAAGCCATCAATTTGTACGATTGTTCTTACAAATTTACAATTTAATCGATTCGAAAAAAATATTCACGATTTCGTTGAAATTAATTAATACGGTCTAGGTCTGGACGGTAGGTATAGCGTATCTTAATTGGCTTACAATAATTAAAATTTGTTCGAGGTTCTTCATTAACAATCATTGCGTGCTTTTATTTAGCAAATCAAAAACAATCCAATCTAATCTGGTTATTATTGGAACAGTTAATTTATAGTATTATACAGGAAAATAAAATCTTAATAATTAAAGCACTGGCGATTTATCAGACCAGCCAAACACGCAAACACCCCAAGTTTATTGAATTATTGGATAAATGTTATAACTGTTATATAATTGTATGCGCCTGCATGGTCATTCTGATTAAGTAACCCATTAAAATATTCTCATGCAAGTATTTAATAAAATGCAAATATTATAGTGCCTTCACACCTTTTCGGAAAACCCTCCGAAAGGAAACAACGATTATTCCCCGTCAAGATCGCCGGACTGTTTTCACGTATAATTAAAATTCAGAAATTTGAAAATAGAGAGAGCTAAACAGGAAATCGCGTCTAGATGTTTGTTAATTCCTCTTCTCGAACGAGCCATAAATTAAAAATAAGTCTCTCAAAATGACAGCCGCAGAATTTCCTGTAATGTAAAACTCATTAATTCCTAATTTACTCCGTTTTTACCTGAGAATGACTTCTTCAAGTCCGCGTATCTCAAGTATTTGTTCGAAAATGACAGCGTGACCAAAAGTTAACGATTTATGGTCTTCGATATAATGTATTTTTCTTCGAAAAGTATTTGTAAATCTTCAAAACCATTAGATTAGTCATCGTGTTTAAACCGCATTTTACTTACTGGGCGTTCCAAGTAGTACTGGACAAATAGTGGAGAATTTATTTTTGATATTCCCTATGGGAGAAATCACACAAGAAATAGGGTGGTTTTAAAATAACCTAAACTAACCCAAACTTTCAGCTTAGGTCTTGGCGTTTTTATTTTTAAGATTTTTTGTATATGTTCTGCTCTTTAATGTACGAAAATTTGGTTGCTCTAGATTATTCGATTTTCCAACGATAAAATATTAAGTCTCTATTGCAGTTCTTGGCGGTAGTAAAATGAATTTTTCTAAAAAAAAATACTCTTCGAGAACTAAAATCCTTCATTTGAGACTCGATGAAACGAAAAAGCGACAGTAAAACGAGATCTAGAGGATGTAGCCTGCGAGAGAATGAGATAGAACACACTTATTCAGTTGTTACGTGTTTGCTATGAGTAATAAGTGAAAGTAGTTCTCGTCCGATCACTGAAGTTAAGCAACGTCGGGCGTGGGTAGTACTTGGATGGGTGACCGCTTCGAAACACCACGTGCTGTTGTCATTTTTGACAAGCGTTGTATTATAATTAGAAGATAATTAGATTAGAAGTAAATATATATAATATTCGATAAATGAATATATTTTTTTACCACCCTGTATAGAACACTTGCAAATGAAGGGGACGTATCAATAGTGCTAGGAATAGATACGAACGTTCATCACACCGAGTGGTTCGATAGAGATATTGATCAGAAGGGATGGATCTAGTTGGGATGTTCAATTAATTGGATTGGTACGTGCACAATAGACCTAGTGAATTTGCCACATTTGTGGAGCTAGAGGCTCGAGTAATATCGATGTTATGGTGGGAGATCGTGGTACTGTGCCGCACATGGTAGAGTGGGAAGTATTAAAAGACACACTAAGCGATCACAGAATGATCGCCTTTTCTTATAAGTCCAGATGTGGAGAGCAAAGCCAGAAAATCAGGCAGGTTAGGACGGAGATTAATACTGAAAGAGCATTAGACATGGCCATTTTGGCAATGGGCAGATTAGAACAGATTAGTCCTACGATCGAACATGTGGACGAAAGAGTCAATGGTCTAACTGAGGAATTGAAGTTCATTATGGAAATGACGGTGCCTAAGAGAAGAGTCTAGTAGGCCTGTGTGATGGAGCGATGCTATCGATAGAGAGAAAAAGAAAACTCAAAGAGCTAGGAGAATGTGTCAAAGAAAGCCGGCTCGGCCGGATTGAGATAGATTGAGAAAAATGTATTTGGAAAAGGCAAGGCATTTGAAGGCCGAAATAATCAAGGCCAAGAATAAGTCATGGGACAATTTCGTTACCAATAATTTGAGTGAGGATCCATGGGGCCTCTCTTATATGCTGGCGGCTGGCAAAAGCAAGAAGGAGCTGGATATGATACAGACCAGAGAAAGACACGCCCACAACGATCTTCGACGATACAGCTGAACTCATATTCAACGAATACATTAAGGAAGGCAACCTGGTTGAGGACGACGTGGAGCACGCTCTGTTGAGAATGGTGGCTAGAGACTATGATGAACCAGTTAGGGATAGGGAAGCCTTACCACCGAGCAAGTAGAACAGTATTTGCTGAGGATTAACATAAGGAAGGCGCCGGGACCGGATGGAGTGCTGGGCGTCGTTCTCAGGACAGTTATTGCTGACTACGTCTGTAGAATCTTTAATGACTGCTTAATGCTGGGCATACTTTCTGAGAGTTTGGAAGTTGGGCTCTTTGATCACTATTCCTAAGCCGGGGAATGCTCATGGAATGGGCAAGTTGAGATCTATCACGTTCTTGATGATTCCAGGCAAAGCTTTAGACCATTTCATGAGAAAGCAATATTTCGCATTCAAAGACGAGAATGTCACCACAGAGCACAATATGGTTTCGTCAGCAGGTAGGGAACGGAGAATGCAATTGCGGAGCTTCTGGAAAATATAGATAATGAATAAAGTATGTATTTTTGTAGATATTGAAGGAGCGAGCATTTCATAGCGTTTGGTGGCCTTCAGTCTTGAAGACCCTCAAAGAAAGAGAACTACCTAGATACTTGTTCGACCTAACGGTGAGTTATCTTAGCGATAGGCAAATAACATATAAGGCTTGCCCTCGACGCTCAGGAGAGATTTGGAGAGAGGATACCCACAGGGCTCCAAACTGGGCGCTAATGTGTGGAATGTGGTGGTGAGGAGAGTAAGATGACGGCATTTGCAGACGACCTTGCAATCGTCATCTGTGCCAACGCAAACCAGCGTTGGAGATTCAGATGAAGAGGGTGAAGGAATAGGCGATTCCCAATCAGTTAAGTATATCCCCCGAAAAGTAGAAATACATGGTGTTTGGCAGGAAACTCGTGAGGATTGGGTTAGCCAGAATAACAAGGGCAGAGCAGTTCAAATACTTGGGAGTTATTCTTGATGAGAAACTTACTTTTGAGGCTCACATTAAATATATATGTGGCAAATCCAGGACTATTTTTCAGTGGCTCAGAAGGGCATTGGCTAGAGTTTTTCAGGCGCCCTCCGGGGCTTTGTGGACCATTTTTGATGGAGCAATTATGTCGCTCTTTTACTATAATGCAGAGATCTTTGAGCTTAAGCTTCAACATTTCAGAATAAGGAATGAGTAAATCTCTATTAGAGGATTGGTCGCTAGGACCATCATTTGAGCCTACAAGACGGTGTCCGCACAGGCTGCGGCCGTATTAGCTAATATTCCGCTATTAGAACCAATAATGTTGTACGAGCGAACAGATCACATTAGACAAGAGGGGTTTAGTGATCAATAGAGGTGGTGTTGAAGTTCAGGCTGAACCTAAACTTGGCAAGAAGTTATTCAAGAAAAGTGTTAGACAGAGAACACTAACGATACGGCAAAGAGAATGGGACGAGGCTTCCACTGGCAGATGGACATATCAGATTTTACCTAGTATACAGGGGAGGGGCATTATGGGATTTAAATTTAATCGTAAGATGGTGCAGATACTAACAGTGCATTATCAATTTGCAGGCTATTACCGCAAGATCGGCAAACTGGGTGCTGCAGGGTAGGGTGTCTCACATGTCAAGCTGACGAAGGCAATCCTGAACATAGACTGTCCCAATTGCGTCGATTACGTAGACCAGAGGGACGAAGTAAGGGCGATCCTGGGGGATGCCGACCTACCTGAAGAACTGGTGAGAAGAATAACCGAAGAAGACCAACTGGACGTGTTAGGTGGATTCGTGCAGGACAGACTGCTGAGTTAGATGTTTTTACCAAGGATTTAACTTTTATTTACGCTATCAAGCTTTGAAGTGTACTATGTACATGTTTTTGTAAAAAAATATATATATTTTTGTAACAAAGACGGAACACGTTAGGACCCGTGCGCAAGGCTCAACGAGTAAGCAAACGTAACCCTGTGGGGAACTTCTTTTCTTTAGAAGAAATTGGAGGGTGTACCTCCCGGGCTACGGCCTGACCGAGAAGAGAATATCCGTCTGCTCACTTTGAATAGGTGGCTCTTGCTACATCGGAACCTGGTGTGGTTCGCTAAGAACTAATTTAATATAGACTCATTATCATCATCTGTGGCTTCACAACCCTGGGTGGGTTTTTGCCGACTTAACCACACGTCTACATCCTTCTCTATCAAGTATCGATTTTCATGGCTTTTAGGTCTTTTTTAATATTATCTCTCCACCTGAGGCGGGGCCGGCCTAATGGACGTTTTGCCCCTGGAACCTCCTCCCACTCCAGTTTTACCATTCTATCATCTGGCATTCTTTTAACGTGTCCTACCCACTGTAGTCTCCTGGCCTTTATTTCCTTTATTATGTATTAGTGTGGAGTTCTTTGAGTTCTTGGTTGGTTTTTATTCTATATGCCCTGCATTTTCGTCTCTAGTTGGGCTAAATATTTTTCTTAGCACTTTCCTTTCAAAGACCTTAAGTCGTTCTTCGCTTGCAACTGTTAGTGTCCAGGTCTCACATCCATATATTACGACAGACCTTATAATGTTTTGTATATGTTCAGCTTAGTTTTCCTGGTAGGTATTCTAGATTTTATTAGGTTTTGAAGAGCAAAAAGGCATCTGTTTGCAGCCTGTATCCTGCTATTTATCTCTTCTGTGATGTCGTTGTTTTCACTAATACTTGGCAATTATTTAAATTGTCTTGTCCGCTCAAAGTTGTAGTCTCCGATAGAGAAGTTTTGTCCTACTCTATCTCGGTTCCGATTATTTCTACTGAGGTACATATACTTGGTCTTGTTCTCGTTTATTTTGGGGCCTATCCTTTCTGCTTCCTTTTCGAACTTTATGAAGGAGTCTTTGAGGTTGATTCTGCTATAGCCAATCACATCGACATCGTCTACAAATGCCAGGAGCAGTTTGAGTCTCTCTTGGTAAAGATAGCAGTTGGCTTCTCGATTTTGGAGTTCCTAATTACATATTCCAATGATATGTTAAAGAGTTGAGGTGAGAGGGTGTCACCTTGCTTGAGACCATTATTGATACTGAAGGAGTCGGAGAGACTCTGTCCCACTCCATACATACTTTTGTCAGCGATATGTTTTTTTTTTATATAAAGACTGATTTAAGAAAAAGATGGAGAATTAATATAAATTTTTGCCTCTTCAGGGCAAGGGCACTGGCGAGCCCCTTCAGGACTCGCTGGTAGGTCCTTCCTCCTTTTTCTTCTTCCCACCCTGTATATGTTTTTAAAAAATTTATTTTTACGGTGGTATGATGTAAATTGATCGATTTAACCGTTTCGAAGATAAAACGAATAATTAAAAAAAAAAAGAAAAACAAAAATTAACGTAGATATTATACAAAGTGAAACAAATTCGCTTCTCACTATTGGCACAGAATAATAAAATAATCAGAATATGAACATAAAGAGAGGTCCGATACCGGCCGCTAGGACCTCGACCGCCTGTGCTTTGCGAAAAACATGGATTTGTGCCAATACGTTCTTCCAATTTCTTACAAAGCATCGCTCCCTCTCTTTCTGTCGGTATTCTGATTTAATTGGGGCAAAGTTGTGCAATTTAGAGCCCAGTATTTTGATATTTTGAAGCTTGATATCCCGAGTACTTCCGGAGATACCATAAAAAACCAAAATTTTTAATTTTTAGTGACGTTATTTTTAGAAATATCAAAAAAATATTGCCACTTTCTGGAGACACTTTTTAACGGTCTATCTATCGTAAGATGTCAGTTTCGATTTCTCAGAACCATCATCAAGTCAATTTTTTTAAATACGGACGCGTAATTTTTACAAATTTTTTGCATATTTAGGGGGTAATTTAGTAAAATCTATCCCCAAATATTTTTAATTTGTAGGCGTTATTGACAAAATTACCGGAGGTTTTTTTTTTAATTTGAAATATCAACTTAATCTGCGCCCGTTAGTAAATTGCCTAAGGTGTTCATTTTGTTAATAATACCTACAAATTAAAAATATCTGGTGATGGATTTTACCAAATTACTCCCTAAGTATGCAAAAAAGAAACATAAAAATTATAGGTCCGTATTTAAAAAAAATTACGTGATGATGGTTCTGAGAAATCGAAACGTTGCGTTAGAAAACTGACAACATCTTAGGATAGATCGGTAAAAAGTGTCTCTAGAGAGTGTTAATATTTTTTTGATACATCCAAAGGTAACGTCACAAAAAATTAAAAACAAAAATCGAAAGTTTCGGTTTTTCTCGGATATCTCCGGAAGCATTCGAGCTATCTCTAGCTTCAAAGTGTCAAAATACTGGGCACTAAATTGCCCAACTTTGCCTCAATTTAAATTTTGCTGTATCTCTTACCGTTTTCGAGATTCCAATAGTGAGAAGCGAATTTGTTCCACCCTGTATATACCTTAAAAAAATCGAGAGGTACGTGTCGTGAAAAGTTGGTCAATTTCGACACTTATCGGGTACCACAGGGAAATTTCGAAAAATCTGACTTTTGGTGTAATGCGTCGCAAAGGAGCGTAAATAGCCGATCGCAGACGCCTCACCCTTATTCACTAAGTGATGAAAAATACACATTAAAGGCGACGAAAAAGAAAAAATTACAATCACGACTCTAGTAGCTGTGCAGCACTTAATTCCTACTCGCATCCGTTATTTCTGTGCGTAATAATCATTTTTCAACTATTCGTGACATAAAAAAGCCAGACCCACCACTAATCTCCCTCATGCAATCTGTTCCAACTAACCAAAAAGATTCCTTATCTATTTTTTTGTCCCTTATTCTTTGGGTCTGCCAATGGCCTGTCTGTCATCGAGATCTAAGATAAATCCGTCAAAGCTCGGTAATCACTTGTAGATGTCTGTTTTCGATCTATCGATGTTCAAGAGCATTTCGAGACGAGTTTTATGGGACGACCACGCCAAAATCGTGTCAAGGCACCAATAAAAAATGATCCGGGGGGGCAGAATCGAATCGACTGCCTGGTTAATGTACGATAGGTGAATGGGCATTTCGGGTTCTAAACATTATGATTTGTACAGATATGATGGGATGCACCGAAAACACCTTTTTTAAAATGTTTATATTTAGCGTTGCTACTTTAGTGCCCTCGTTACACTATTCAATTATTGTTCAAACGTAAAGCACTAATACCAATGTCGATGGTAACTGAGTTTTAATAATAAATGTTATAGACAAGCTTAAATACGAAAACTGAATAGGTTATTATAATTCGTTCAAAATTAATGAGAAAACCAAATTAACATTTGCAATACTACAAATTTAATTTCATTCAGTAACATTGAATGGAGATGATTTAAATATTCTAATATTGCACATATTAAATGATAATTTTAGTTCAAACTTGCCATCTGGATTACTGGTTACGTTCGCTCTTCATCGGCGATTTTTAAGTGAGGCCAGCTCCCCTTCTCTTTTATTGAGTTGCCAACTTTTTAACACGAAATTGGATTTTTAGAGCTTATATGCCCAAATCTTCAAAGCCATTGAATTTTCTTTGATGGGGTCCGTCGCAAATCCTGAAAAATTGAAATATTTCAACGGAGGAAGAAGGAAAATTATACTGAACTATCAAACGAAAGCTTTGAAAATATGTATAAAAAAGCAGAGGTATTATTAAACTTTAAGCTCAATGAATCGGGCTTTAAGCTTCTTAACTTCAAATATTTCAATGAGATTTTGCTTGTCGATCGTCTAGCGACCAGATTTGAACCAAAAGGCATTTGCAAAAATAAAAAAATTGTCGTTATACAGGGTGGTTCAAATTATAATCGGGAAACTATTTATTCGCAGTTTAAAAAAAGTGAAAAATTTGCTTCAGGTATACACATCGGGTTAAAAAAATTCGTTTCGCTTTCTCTCTGGATATTTTACTAAAATGACGCAAAATCAGTGGCGTACCATAATATTTATTATTTGAAAAGTTCTCGCGGCTACCATACGTAACACTGACCGAGTCTGAAAGCGAAATTTAAAAAAATGTATAATCACAAAAACAATTCAACTCCCTGTATACCCACCCGAAATTTACAAGTTGTTGCTTATCTTTAACTGCAAGATTCGCTGCCGATTTCTTTTAAGTAAATGTTAAGCAAGAATGTCGGTCGATAAGAAGTCTAAGATTTCAAAAATAATTTGTCTCCCCGTATGCAAAATTTGTCATTCCTATATAACATAACTGAATTGAAGCACCCAAGCTGTTCCACATTTTAACGACTTTATACCAGGAATTCCACCGCAAAACCACTTAAGAATCCTTCCTCGGGCCTCCTAAATTTACTGATTTATGCTCTATTGAAGGCCGCTATAAATTTGTAAATAAGCCTCGCTCGATTCCCCAATCCGAGTTAGTTACCCTAACGTGAGTATGTGCCGAACAAAGAGACTACAACGTTATACGCACATATATAAACAGAGACAGAAAATGAACCGCTGCGGTGAAACGAACGGACGTTCGTAATCAAGAACTAAAAGAGTAATAATTTTTATAATCAAGAAAAGACATTGGGCAAATATTTTTAGAATTATTAGGTTTTAGGAGAAAAGCGATAAAGCCAGTTTTATGGTCTTGTGCAGTAGATTCGGTAATTGGTTTTAGTTTTAATGTGTGGCGATTAGCGAAAGGTCTCGTCGTCGGTCGTTCTTGTGTCGCGACTTTGATATTAGAACTTTAAAGTTCGATTGTATAATAAATTGTCTTTCCGTTCGTTGTTGTGGACAGTGTTCAAAATATGGATAATACTTAAACAAATTTGATTTGGTTAGTTTTAGTTTCGAACTGTCTTCCATTGGGTAAGTATATCAGTTTCTCTCACATACTTCTAGTCACAAAAATAGAAAAGTCGTTTTAATGTACAGAAGTACCAAAATAAAGTATCTAGGAAATAATATGTGAAAAAAGACAATGACCTAATCAACCAATACAGAATGAACATAAAAATAAAACATGAGCAGTAATAATCAACCAGTTAATTATAAACAAGGACATAATAGGATACTATACATATACAATTAATCAATCAAGCGACAGAAGTATAACAAAATAATTTCTACAGTATCTAGGAAATATGTGAAGAAAGACAATGACCTAATCAACCAATACAGAATGAACACAAAAATAAAAAATGAGCAGTAATAATTAACTAGTTAAATATAAACAAGTGACAGAAGTACCATAAAAAAATTCTACAGTGTCTAGGAAGAACCTAATAAACCAATATAGAATGAACACAAAAATGAAAAATAAGCAGTAATAATTAACTAGTTAATTATAAACAATTATATAATAGGACACTTATACATATTCCAGGACAAAGATGCAACTAAATGTTTTATTTATTCAGCGTATGGAACACCATGTATTTTTTTCGGATTTATTGAGCAATTAAAAGTATGTTTAAAAAAAATAATAATAATGTTTTGAACGCGGCAGGGTCCCAGGAAAAGGCAACTGACACTGTCTGTCCTTTTGCCATATTTATTTTTTTGGCTGGGAAATCTTTTTTTTCATGGAAAAAAATAAAGAAAATAAGATTTATTTTTATTAAAATAACTCTTTGTACAAAATCAACATAAGTGCAAAAAAAACGATAAAAGAACTCTAGAAGCATTTCAGATTTTAGTTCCACATAAATTTCACCCTTACAAAACAAATGCTAAAAAATAATAGAGACATAAATAATACAGTAATAGAAACAATATAATACATAAAAGCTTTCTAAATGTGGATTTCGTATAATCAAACGTTCAAATTGTGTTCCTTGTGCTGCTTGGCAGTGAGCAAGTTGAAAATGATTTTTTTTTACAGCATTTTGTTGAATCATACCTGCAGACACTTAAAATGCCTCTTAGGTCTTCAAGATGTTCAAAATAACATTCTTTAGGTGTCCCCAGAATAAGTAATCCGCCCATTCAATGGACCCTCTTCTATCTATCAATGTATTTGGAAATGTTCTATCCAAGGACATAATGAATTGAAATTCTGGTATAAATAAATTTTAAAGCATGTCTAAGTATTTTTCTGCTGTTAAATTTCCATCGGTAATTAATGGCCCAATATAATTTGTGTTCCAAACGCACCAACCTGAGGATGTTGGTTCTTACTTCTTTTATCCAATGTGGATTTTCGTCACAACCTGCAGTTATGCCTATTAAGTAAGTACACCATTCAGCATGAAGGTTGCCTCATACTCATCTGTATGTACAAACTATGTTCCTTTAGAAATTTTGGTTTTCAGCGAGCTTCTTCATCATAAAATCGCAAAAACACCATTCTACTGCCAGAATCATCTTCTGTTAGTTCTCGTACTAAATGAATTTTGTAAGGGTGAAATTTATGAGCATCAATCGATGCATAACTAACATCTGTTGCGTCTCCAACATTTCGTACTGAAGCATGTGGGCTTTCGATGAACATCTGCAATGCTTCTAATCTTTTTTCATCATTTGTTGCATTTTTTGGTCGACTAGCTCTTACGTTGTCTCTAACAGTATCATTTTCTCCAAATTCCTCGACTGTTCTCTGGACATTTGACTTTGGTATGGAGGTGCGAGTTGGGAATTAATCGTTAAACAAATTCGTCACCTCTTCATATGACCTCACGCGATCTCCATATCCTCGAATCATAAGAATTATGATCCGCTCTGTGTGGCTTAAATGAATCATTTTTAATTACTACTTGTGATAAACTAGGAAAAATCTAACAATAGGACAGTGTCAGATAAGGTATAATATACTGATAGAGTCCTTCTTTACACAATTTAATTAGCTTTTCCTGGGACCCTGCTGTGTTCGAAACATTATTTTTTCATCAAAACATAGTTTTAATTGCTCAACACACCTACTTTTTTGTGAAATTAAAGATGGCGCCGGTAGAATTTTCATAGTCCTTTTGGTTTTTAAAACACGGGGTGGAATTGAAAATATCACTTGGTAATTTTCCATCAGCCCTGGTAAATGACTCCGGAACCAATGGCATATACACAATCCTTACAAAGGCATTTGTTCGATTGGATCATGGCGTGTTATTGCAAAGCACTATTAGGCTTTGGATGGTCTGACGGGCTTGTCACTTTAATTCAGTCGTACCTCACTAATCGGACTCAGTATGTGCAGTTGAATGGATTTAGATCTGTAGAATATCTGGCCACGTCTGGTGTTCCTCAGAGTTCAAATTTGGGTCCCTTGCTATTCAACATGTATATGAATGACGATGTCAATTTTCTGCTATATGCTGACGACTTAAAAATCTATACCGCAGTAGAGGGTTCTGAGGACTGTGATAGGCTCGCAGCAAATCTTTCACGCATCCTTGACTGGTGTACAGCAAACAATTGCAGCTGAATGTCGCAAAATGTAAGGTACTCTCATTTTCGCTGAAAAAAAAAATCTTATTATGCATAGATATCATATACAAGGACATTCTCTTGAGAGGCCCCAAACGTTTACCTATCTTGGAGTCACATTCGACTGCTCATTTTCTTTCAATTTCCACCTAGATAAAGTTATCGGTTCTGCTAACCTCATATATGGGTTTATTACTAGAATCAGTCGTGATTTTAGCGAAGTCAAGACTTTCAAGACTCTCTATATTATAATGCATTTATCAAGTCTAAGCTGGAGTGTGCCTCGCCTGTCTGGGAGCCCGTTCTATCAGGTACATATTGACAGGTTGGAATATGTGCAGAGACGTTTTCTTAAATACCTGAGTTATAGGGTGGATGAGGTGTACCCCTCAATCGGGATATCTCAAGATCGTTTGCATTCAAGGCACGGGTTTCCTAGTCTCATTGTGGTCAGAAAGTGTTCCTTGGTTGTCACATTGCATAAGATCATTAACAACAGTATACAGTGTCCAGATTTGTTGCATAGATTAAATTTCAATGTTCCGCGCATGGCCTCCAGATGTACCGACTCATTCTACCTCAGTACTGCTCGTACTAATAGGTATTATGCACTCTACCTTGGACGTCCCCCAAGGCAAGACTCTCTTCACCATATCGAACATCAACACTTCCATGGCAGAAGTCAAATTTCATCACCGTGATATTCGCAAAATCCTTAAAAATCTAGATACGCAAAAGGCATCAGGACCGGACGGAATACCTGCCATCGTGTTAAAGAACTGCGCCAACGAACTAACACCCGTTTTTTCCAGGTTTTTTTCTCTGTCTTACGGAAAAGGGATTTACCCATCTTCTTGGAAAGTCGCTCGAGTGCAACCTGTTCCAAAAAAAGGCAAGAAAACCACGCCCTCAAACTATCGTCCAATTGCCTTGCTTCCAATAATCTCCAAAGTCATGGAACGTGTAGTCAATCAGCAACTACTCAAGTACCTCGAGAACAACAAAATAATCAGCGATAATCAATACGGCTTTCGCAAAGGGAGATCGACAGGAGATATATTGGCCTATATCACTCATATATGGAGTATGGCAATTGAGAACTACGGAGAGTCTCGAGCGATTGCGTTGGATATTTCAAAGGCATTCGACAGAGTTTGGCATGACGGACTGCTCAACAAACTACCGTCCTTCGGACTGCCAGCCTCTCTCTGCAGCTGGCTTGCCAGTTTCCTTAAGAGCCGATCTCTGCACGTTGCAGTCGATGGACACATCTCGGACACATTCACCATCAACGCGGGCGTGCCTCAGGGCGCAATACTTTCACCAACTCTGTTCCTCATCTATATTAATGACCTGCTGACCGAAACAAATAATCCTGTTTACAGTTTTGCAGATGACAGTACCCTTGTCTCCCACTTTAGATCAGAAAAACCCTTACCAGCGACTGAGACTCATCACCGCAGAGAGGAGCAGATTACAGCAATTAATCGAGACCTGGAGAAAGTTCAAACTTGGGGCGACCGAAATTTGGTCCAGTTCAATGCAGCAAAGACCCAAGCAGCCACGTTTACCAAGAGGGCCAATACAGCGGGCCCTGACATCATTATGGCAGGGTCGACCATTCCTACATCCTCGTCAATCGGACTGCTGGGTATCTCGGTCAACAGCCATATGTCCTGGCACGACCACGTTGCTAACATCGCAAAATCAGCCTCCCAGAAGCTTGGTGCGCTATTTCGCAACAAAAAACTATATACACCGCAGCAGTTGCTCTTGCTCTACAAAGCGCAAATAAGACCGTGCTTAGAATATTGCTCACATATCTGGGGTGCCGCACCAAAGCACACCCTAAAGCTGCTGGATTCCATTCAGAAGAGAGCTGTGCGTCTCGTCGGCGACCCGGAGTTGACCCGGAATCTAGATAGTCTGGAACACCGCAGACATGTAGCCGAGATATCTCTGTTTTACAGATACTTTCACGGCAGATGTTCTCAGGATTTGGTCCGCCTCATCCCGCCCCTGGCAGCTCCTGTCAGAGAGTCACGATAGACGGCAAGAGCGCAGCAGTTCGTCGTACAACTGGAAACACCTAGAACATCGCTTTACAAGAACTCCTTTGTCTGGCGCACTGCATCACTGTGGAACTCACTCCCAGGACATCTGTTTCCCACTAATTACAACTTACAAATATTCAAGAGCCGTGTCAATCAACATCTTCGCACACACACCGTTCGTCGAGCGCCATAGGGTCTCCCTTTAGTGTGTGTGCCACTGCCATAAAAAAAAATCGCCTTTACATAGTATGTACAAAGAATACAATAATATTAGTTGTTATGTGGACATTTTCCACCGCAATGTGAAAGATATAAAAAGGCATTTTTTTGTATTGTAGTATTATGTCAGTAGGATGTATAGTCTGAATTTCCTGTTCTGGTAATTGGGTATACACCTGTAGAACAGTGTACTTCATTAAATAAATAAATAAAAAATAAATATTTAAATTATTACGTTCAGTAGCGTCGCTGGAGGAGTTTAAAAAATACCATTGACCAAAAAAATGTAAGCCACTGGCTTTTTTTATTTTATTTTTCTCTTCGAATTGAGCAACTGGCAATACAAATTTATTGTCCTGCCAATTATTGTTTTCAAATCTTGCTTTGTTTTCGGTATACAAAAATTATATCAATTTATTTAATTTCTGTTCGACTCAAAAATTATAATTTTCGCTTAAAGCGTTCACCGTATCAAAAAACACCAAATACCTATTTTGTCCTAAATAAAATAAGAAACCAAAAAAAAAAAATATTTTTTTAAATGTCAATGGCGTACCAAAAAAATGTAACAAAATTTCATACCGACGCCACTGGTTAAATTTGGGAAAGTGTTATATTTTGAAAATAAGTGTCTCTAAATGCTTATTTTATTTCTCCAATTTCATAAAAACATATTAACGCATTTAGGAGTTTATTAAAATTCAACACCGTGTCTCTTCGTATCGAAACGAATAAGGACCATGTTTTATGGGAAATTTCTATCCTAAAATAACGCCAGGAATAACGTCCCGAAGTTTGTAACCATACTTATGAAACATCCTGTATAACAAGGTGGGTCTGTGGCTCACCGTTTTAGACTTATTGCTGGTCTTGTTCAGCAAATTTCGGGAATCGTTTATTTTCTTGATTTTTTCATATGAGACATATTGTGGCATATATGGATAGAACATAAAAAGACAGATCTATTGATATACCTATAACATCATAGGTTTGCAAGTAATAGTTTCTGAATTATGGGCAATTATCTTCAGTATGTAACCTATATTTCAAACAAATATTTACCAAACCCAACGCAAATTGTTTGATTTTTTTAAAAGTTAATAATTATTATTTCATCTATTCAAATGGACTTATCGACTAGGTATCTAAATTCATATGGATTTTTATATTTGCTATTTTTTGTTGTTTCTTGATTTCTAAATTTGACAGCTTTATTTTAATTATTTTATTGATTTTTCTTCTAGATGTGGCCTAATCCTTCGTAATTGGATATATTGATTTCTAAAACCCTAAAAAAGACATCCTATACAACAGGGTATTATATAAATAAGGTTGTCATTCATTTTAAGAGTGGTAGAGCTCTTCCCGTCAAAACAAGAAGAAACTCGCTACTTATTCAATTCACTCCATTTCTCAATTTTCATCTTCCATTTCGAGAAAAAGTATAAATTAATAGTAAACTTGGATTCCGTGGCCCCAAAAATCCTGAAAAAATATTCACGGTGCTATGGAAATAGCGCAGATCATTTTCGTGGAAACGCGCAAAGAAAAACACGTCACACCCGCATCGGCCCAATTCCTCTTCATTCGTGAATACAATGATGCCTCGACCCCAAAACCCCTGAAAACGGCGTGTCACGCTCTACATGGTGTTATGGGAATACTGAAATAGTGTTATTTTAAAGGGATGATCTTGCTCGACAACGTAATAAAAAGCTCCAGCGTTTCGCTTTCAAGTTGGCCTTTAAATTAATATTTTTTTTTTATATTTACTAGAAACATTTGTTTCTATAACAGTTCTTGAATATTTAATAACAGAAAATCCCTTCATGGAAATCCACAAACAAATCTTGCATCGTGCTTTGCCACATTCCATTATCTCATAAACGCATATTTAAGTTAAAAAAAATTCTCGTCGCAAAAATAATCAAATGCGATTTCGGAAAGGAAATTCAAAAAAGTGTTGCAACTTATATAAATTAAAGAGTTGAGCTTCATTAAGTGTTTTCGTATTATATTTTCCAGGCTAATTTAATGAAAAACTGTCCATTGGATCAACATTTTTTGACCGTAGGCTGCTCAGAAATATTTATTTTAAATATTTTCAAATTTTAGCATGGCTAAAGTCGTTTTCTTTGTCCAGTAAGTTTTACCAAGAATCATTTTTTTTTT
>JAEQML010067290.1:0-19223 GCA_016904865.1 Pissodes strobi
GATTATTCTGTTGTTCTCGAGGTACTTGAGTAGTTGCTGGTTGACTACACGTTCCATGACTTTGGAGATTATTGGAAGCAAGCCAATTGGGCGATAGTTTGAGGGCGTGGCTTTCTTGCCTTTTTTTGGAACAGGTTGCACTCGAGCGACTTTCCAAGAGGATGGGTAAATCCCTTTTCCGTAAGAAAGAGAAAAAAGCCTGGAAAAAATGGGTGTTAGTTCGTTGGCGCAGTTCTTTAGCACGATGGCAGGTATTCCGTCCGGTCCTGATGCCTTTTGCGTATCTAGTTCTTTAAGGATTTTGCGAATATCATGGTGATGAAACTTGACTTCTGCCATGGTAGTGTTGATGTTCGATATGGTGGGGAGAGTCTTGCCTTGGGGGACGTCTAAGGTAGAGTGCGATGAAAACATTTTAGCGAGCATGTTTGCTTTTCCTTGGCTGTAGTCGCCGTGATGCCACGTTCGTCCGTCAAAGGTGGGAGAGAGGTTTTTGTAAAGTTGTTACTTACTGCCTTTGCTACCGACCAGAAATTCCTGGAACCACTGGGACATTGCAAAAGTTTATTCCTGATCCTTTGATTGTGTTTGTCCTTAGTTTCGTCGATAACACGTTTGCATTTGTTTCTCGCTTCGACAAAATAATTGCGATTTTGTGCTAATAATTATATGCTTGATGTAACAAATAAACTGAAAATTTAATTAAATAAGCCTGGAAAGAAAAAATATTAAAACGAGTAATACTATGAGGGAAAATTCGAAGAAATTCTACCGAAAATTCAATTTACTACCTTTACAGGAACATATAGAACTTACTCCCAGAATTCCCCAAGACGCAATTATCCACCAATAAATCGGTATCTTATCCCAACGGTCATTACAAAAATTAAGATTATTGAAGCTGTAAGCTAATTGAAAGTGTAATATAAAAATGCTAAATTCTTGCTTTAGCCAAATACGATTAAGCGAATCAGAAACAATTATTAATTATGTATTTAAAAATGAAAAAATTAGTGAAATATACTGTAAGTTGAATAAAATATTTCAAGATTAAAAACCAACACTCACCCGTGTCAACGTCGCCACAAAGATAAAGCGACCTCGCTTTCAAAATTCAATACGTTCCACAATTTATGCTTTCCGATGTTTTAATTGGATAATTTATATCATGTGACTACTACTATAGGTCACGCAGCGTTAAGCAAAAGAAATACCAATATATATTAAATATAGTAATCTATAGTAAATGTAGGAATTAAATAGCGTACTGTGCTCCACAATTACCAACCACACGAGATATGCCCATTCACGAATAGATGTCACTATTAAATATAGTAATCTATAGTGAAACAACTCCACAAATTGTAGGTATAAAATAGCGTACTTATGCTTCCAAATAATTACTTGCACGATATACACCCATTCGCGAATAGATGTCACTGGCGACTCAAATCCCAAACATCGAAAATTATTTGTAATTGAACTGAATTTAGTGGAGAGGAATAAGCTTATATTCCATTACAAGACAGCTTGGCGACTTGGGCTAACAGCCCCTCAATACAGCCCCTCAACGTTCTGTCTAAAAAGCTGTCTTGAAACACAGCTGGCCGACTTGAGCTAACAGACCCTCAATACAACCCCTCACGAGGGGCTGTATTGAGGGTTGCAAGATATTTAGTTGTTTCTCCTTTACTTGCACAGATATTTAGAAAAGATCTGCTATACTCTGTGTTCCCTTTTTTCAACACTACGTTTTAACGCATTTTCTCGAGGCAATACAACTCGTAGCGTCTTTCCTGTTGAAGATAGAAGAAGGTAAAATGGCGTTTGGAAACCTGTAGTTAGACAAATCTGTTCTTGTACTCACGATTCGAATCAAGTTTCAAGTCTTATATCTCTGGCAAAGTTAAGTTGAGAGAGTCCTAGAAGAAGTTAAATCACAATTATTGTCGGAATAAACAATTGATTTTTACTATTGCTTAAAACCATAAAGGAGGGGGTGGTATCTTAGTTATTAATTGACCACCTTTAATGGACTGTATTACTATAGTATAGGGTAGCGAGATTATATCTATAGGATGAATTGAAACATGTATTCATTTTGATTTGCTTAAATAATGCAGATGTAAATTGCATTAAATATGATAAATATATACAGTATTTTCTATATTAATTTTAAGCATCCATTCTTTCACACATGCAACTAATATTACAAACAGATTATTTATAAAGTGACTATCTACTGAAAGTTCTTGATTTTGTGATTTAAACCGAGTTTTCTGTCTTTAATTAATTTAATACTTTTATTATTCTCCAACCTAGCAACGTTCACGCATCGTACTTTGTACATTGGCTCTGCTTTACCTGTATCTTCAACCGGGAGAGATTGGACCTATTTACTTTCCAACGTAATTTTTGTTTTGTTTTATGGAAACCATAAACTTCCACTTTCACCATGATTGCAGGAATTATTCGACCAGGAATGGCAATTCGCCATCTTTCGTTCAACTTTCCAAAGGGGATGCTATCTTTTTCTTCATTTAACTATTGTAAAAATGCCCAAAAAGAGGTTTTTATCCAAGCTTGGACAAAGATAACTGAGATGGGCCAGATATTATTTAATATCTGTGCAAACAAACTAGGAAAATGCCTAAAGGAATGACCTATGGTGCGAAAATGAACAAGCAGCAACGTTTAGTTGTTGTTCGAGTGAGATTTTTAACTACACATTTAGAGGCTAGAGAGCAGCGACTGGACCCATCTAGTACACAAAAATAACTAACAAAATGAGCGAAACACTAATTAGTTGCCTTAAACAGGGCTAAGACAGGGCTAGATGTTTTTCGGCGCGAAAATCTAGGAGAGCTGTGAGGAGACAGATCCTATGAAGTTGAATGTTTGCTAAGCACTAATAAAACTAATTTCTTTTTCTAGCTGGCTGCCTGGCGCCAAGAACAGATAAAGAGTGGGGGTTGGGCTTTGCCTAATCCATTTGAGATTGAAAGGGTAGAAACTGTTTTCTTTCTTTATTTGACACACTATCGTTCACACAATACTGACGGAGACAGATGTATATTCAATTGAAAGCGATTAAACACGATTGTATTGACGAAGTGTCGTTTTGCTTTATGAGAATTTTTGCATATGACGGACTCTATTATACCGACAAAACCAGGTCCGGCATAAGGGATCGTAATGAAGAACTGAAATATGCTGCTTTAGATGCACAAATTTACGTTTACCTGGGGTGAAATAAATATATTCGTGGGTTAATTATGGCTCATTCATACTACATACATACAGGGTGTTATCACCAAACTATACGGTGTAAAACGAAAGTTATACACGTGTTGGGGTGTTTCCCCAACACACAAGGTATTTAGTGTGAAAGAAATGGCAGTCACTTGAAATTTTCAAATCAAAAATGTTCGATTAAATTCAGTAAAGAGAGAAGTTCATGGTATATACAAATAATCAAGAAGTTTTGTTAGACATTTAGTAATAGTTAACTTGATGTACAGTATTTAGTTTTATGTGTGAAAGGATGAATGCATGAAAGTAGTTAGAAAACATATTACATATTGATCATATTTAATGCAAATTAAATCTTGCATTATTAAAGTACGTAATACCTAATACAATACCTGATACAATCTGCTAATTAAAGTGTTCAATTATAAAGTTAATTACCTCCCCCTCCTTATAGTAATAAATGATATAAAATTGTTTATACCGACCAGGAAGTTAAAAGGTCACTTGCTGTTTAAATGTCACTTGTGTGTTGCATGGATGGTAGGCAATGTAAAGTTAAGAACAACAATTTAAAGCAACAAAAATCACACGATATACATTTTTTCTTTAATGTTGCCCCAGTAAAAGAAATCCAAGGACGTTAGGTCGGGCGACCCTGGCGGCCATCTTACAGGGCAATTACTACCCATCCAGTGATATCCAAAAGTAGCATCTAAATATTGCATATTGATTTACAGGCAGATTTTCTATAAAATCTTCAATTTGGTTTTGTAAAAAGTTAAGATAACTTGTGGATATGTTGTATATTATTGTGGGTGATTCACAGACAAATTATTGCCTATTACTCCTCAGCTGTAGACTTTCTTAATAAGGCCGCTTCGGCTCTGGTTCCAGGGTGTAAATTGCATAAGCGCTAATTTAGTGATCCCAACGAAGCTGAAAAGCCTAAAACACCTGGAAAATGCTCCCGTTGTCAAGAACGAGAATCAAATCGAAACATATTGTTGCACGTAAAACACTTTAAAATGTGCTAGCAAGATATGTTGAATAAGATGTGTGCTCCGACTTGCTCGTCGGCGTGGGAGTGGGTCAATTGTTTACTCTTGACCAGGGCGCCACCAGTTTGAAATAACTAAATCCGCACTAACCGAAACTAATCCAAGTTAGAATATCGTCGATCTTAAGAATCCATAAGGGCAATCCAGAATCAAACGACTATCAGCTACACAAGGGCGATTCAAATCCAAACGACTATTAACTACACTTGTTTGGTTGAGGTATTTCAGAGCAAATAAGGTGGGTTTCAGTTTATTGGCGTTCGTTAGGTCGACGCGTGCGTGTTGTCATATGTCTTAAAATGAACCAATGATATAAATATAAAAAACAGACAAAAGAGCTCAATTGGAATCAAGCAAGACCCTATATGCTCATAAATATAGAACTAGATCAGTTGCATATCCATACCGACAGAAATTTGAATTGAATTGAATTATAATAGAAATGAAAAAGATACAGAATGATCGAACACTTATTAGGCACGTTTAGCTATAACGGAAGTAACAACATAATACCAAATGAAAGATCAAAACCGAGTTCAACAAATTAATCAATAATCACAATATATCTAAGGCATCTATCGTCTCATCATACTAGTAATTAAAAGTTATACGTCTAATTGTAGCTGCTAAAACTTTGTGCGCGTTTACCATGGTAGACGACTCGCAGTTGTACATAAATAAACTTTACTGATTCAGATTATGAAATACCGTTATGTAAAATTATTATAACAGGATAGTCAATAAATCAGAACGACAATGTTGATCATTTAACACAATATAAATCAAATTGTAAGAATAAAGAGATGTAATATATAAAACTATGAGCATTAATAGATCCACACTAGTAAATACAGCACTTAATTAGATTCGCATAGGTAAGCTGTGCTTACACCGAAACAGTTCCGGACATAGTTATATCAATACTACACTGAAAAACTAAAACACGCGATATGATACAACGCCGGAAAATACTAAAACACGCGATCTAATACACGCTGGAAAATACTAATAACACGCAATCTAATACACGCTGGAAATTGCTAATAACACGCAATATAATACACGCTGGAAAATACTAATAACACGCCAATAATATTATGTCGAAAGATCACAAAATTAACATAAACTTATCTTTACTGGTCTTTGTCGATTGTCACCTACGGCCTTCTGCACGTGGACTATTGCTAAGCACCTTGGGACCCATAAACTCTCAGTGGCATCGAGGTAATGCCCATACCTCTCGTTTTTCGATGGTAATGACGAATTGGGGCCAATGCTCTCTCTCCTACAGGCATTCCTCGAGGAAGGAAACGGCGTACTTTGACCTGGAAGAGATCGCACGTGGCAAGTCACCAACAGAAATCTTGACTTTCAGGCAAAATCCTTCCAATCCACAGTCAAGCAATTTATTACAGCAACCCAGTGACTATGCCACTTTTTAGCCCGAAATAAGTATAATCCCCCTCAGGGTGAAATAAAAATTCTTAAACTCTTTATCAGCCATACGCACTACCTCCTTGGAGGGTTTATCAAAGAAAGATAACGAAGTCAGGTCAAAATCGGCTACGTAGATCGTGAAATTCAATGTTAGAAAGCCAGAAAAAAATCGACCCACAGGCCAGCTTTACATTGTCCTGCGACATACGTAAAATACCACCAGCCGGTTGTTACCAAATTTACTAACATTTTCACTATGCAATGAAACGTACCTAAGGCTGTATGATATGTATTGCAGGCAGGACAAAGAAATCCAACGATAAATCCATTATTGACAATGACCAAACAACCCGAAACTAAACATTCAGGCCGGCGGCCATTTAAAACTCCTAACATAAATTCGCCGATCAATCGGACCTAAACATACCTTTAGTTCCAGCCGTTGTCCTTGTTAGAACGTCTGCAAAGCAGTTCGAGCGACTTTGACAAGTTAGGGAATACACGCAATCCATTAAAACATCTTGCCTGCGTATATTTAAAGCGAAAGCGAAAAACAGTCGTTTAACAACAAACTAATGGTAGCATTATCAATTAATTATGGACCTCCTTGTTAGTTTGAACCGCAAACACATCAAAATCACATGAAGAACGCTAGCGAACATAACATCTGGCAACAGTGGCAACGTTCCAAGAATATCCCTTTCATTTATTATATTCGTTCATAGGCAACCAACAATTCTTTTTCCCCGTGACTCTTTCACGATTTATTATTATTGTTTGAAGGTTATATCAAAAGTAAACATTGATTGAATCTAAATTTTCCTATTATTAAATATTGCAATAAACCCAGAAAAAATAAGGGAAATTCCGTTTTTAATGTATATTATCACTGAAAAGGAAATTATTCGCAAAGGTAAGACTTTTAACTGAACGTTTTGGAATGCATTGCTATACAGCCTATAACTTAAATGTTTTCTCGATAGCGAGCGGAATGCGGTACGATCTATTGACTGATTACATTGTCACGAGTAGCTTAGGGGGTAGCGCGTTTATTTAAAGAATAACTTCTCAGAGAAGAGCCTCGTCGCGATTAGTACAATGACGGGGTCTCAATGCTTCCTTTAATCTACCACTGGATGTTCTACTCGTGAGGACACGCATTGTTTAGCGTGCCGGGGGGTAACTGAGGTAGACCGGGATCGCGTTACGTGGGGTAAGAAGAGATGATAAAGTAAGCACGTTTAGTTTATAACAATAACAATGTATTAACGATAAAACTTTAACAACAATTATTGGTCAGAAAAAATGAGATTCAATTATACCCGATTACTACGGTGCGCATGTTTTCTCGATTTGAGGTACTGTTTATAGGTCTTTGTTTACTGTCTTATAATTTATAGTTTTTCTTACGGGTTGGGTTTTATTTAAGAGCACTAAGAGATTTCACTAAACTTTTTAACTGACTGTTTAGACACTTGTCTTTCTCAACACTCTGATAAACTTCTTGTCAAGACTTTACTATGGAGGTTGTGCAACCCCTGGTTCTAGCAGTCGTCAAGTGACTAACCGGCACCAGGTTGGGTAGGAAAGGACTGGAACCTAAAGCAGTCGTATGACTAACTTTAGGAGCGGATAGAACCCAGGAGGCAGTCGTCAAGTGACTAACCTTGGGAGCTGCAGGTGAGACTAAAGTCTGCCGAACTGAGGGTTCGGTATCGTATATATATAAAACCAAGTGATGATCATTGCATGCATAAGGTTCAAAGTCGCTCCCGTTGATTGCTCGCGTTGTTTATATATTGCCTTTAATGTTTATATAACAATCTCCAAGTTCAAGTGCAAATTTTCGACAGGGTGATATTTGTTTAGTAGCTTACGCTTTTTAGTAGATTAGAATATACTAAGCCAGTGATATCAAACAGAGAAAATCAAGTTACCTATATAACTATCGTGCTTTCAATCTATTCCTCTAACAGCTCGATAAAAGGCTCTGGTCGTTCGATAATCATGCAAGATCTAAGTAAGTAAGTAATATTACAGACTAACATAAAAAATGTAGGATTAAGGGTGGAATAACTGACTTTATTTGACCTCTATGTATTACAGGTTTTCATGCTAAATTGACATGTAACAATGTTACTTCATACGATTCTGAAATGCCAGACCCGAAATAAAACCAATTTTTTTAATTGAATTTGCCGGTACTTGGTGGAACTCCATATATATAAGATATAAACAAGTAAAACACAATTTTACTTAAAATTCCACTATAATTGAAACTCGATTTAACTAATTGTCATTTGACATGTTTCACTACACTTGATAAAGCTACTGTGTAGTGAAACATGTCGAATGACAAGTGGTTAATTCGAGTCTCAATTATAGTGGAATTTTAAGTAAAATTGTGTTTTACTTGTTTGTATCTTATAAAACCAATTTTAATTAATGCTATATTAAAGAAGATCAACGAAAACAGAAATGACATGGCATTTTATGATGGTATATGGCAATAACCCAGTACCGGAACAGACTTTTTGCACGCGACGTGCGTTTCGTTAAGCATGTCAGCATCAGCAGGAGATGATTACAACTAATCATTTTACCGAAGATTCCAAACCCCAACTTAGAGTATATGGGAAAATTGACTCCCAGTAGTCGGTAAAAGATTATATAAGGTGCTTCAAACAAAATTTGTAGCGGGCTTATTTTATCCCTTAGTGGTGGTAGATGTGGTCCACCCGCACCGCCGGGTGAAATACCACCACATTGGTTTAGGTGACGTGAAATGTCCTCTGGTTCATGTTTCGTTACCATGCCTTTGTGATCTGGTTCCCAGGGTGAAAAAAAATAAATATTGTAGTGAACACCAATATAAACGGCTTTTCTCAAATCTTGGCAATCAAATTGACCTTCTGCAGATTAACTATCCAACGGTAGAAATTGCCATAGTAGGAGACTTCAACGTACATAACATCGATTGATTGAAACATTCCAACAAAAACTACGATGAAGGATGAGAAGCCGAGTCTTTTGCGATAAGTCACGGACTTACTCAGCTGGTTGACGATTCCACCAGGATCTCGGAGAATGTCAAAGAGACTTTGCTAGCCCCTGACCTCTACACCGTAACTGTCCACCTCCGCTGGGCCCATCAGATCACAATCTTGTCTCCGTAATCTGTGAAGTTACTATCAAAACACAGGGGCCACAGGTACCCCGAAAGGTTTGACACTACAAATCTGTAAGGTGGCGTGATCTTTGCGAGTTTCGATTTTTTTCCTTGGAAAGATGTCTGCTTTTGGGTTAGTTTGGGTTAGTCTCTGAATCTGCTGATGAGATAACTCAAGTTATCCTAGCTGGTATGGAACCTTTCATCCCCTCTTCTAAAAATTTTATCTCAAATAGTAAACCATTGTTTGGGAAAAACTTCTCAAGAACTAAAATGGCGCCGAGATACGACAGCCGAAATATATTCATCACAACTAGAAACCAGTGTAAGCGAACCATTGCCGAGAGCAACGAGTGATGTAATGAGCAGATCAAGAACAAGCTTCTCAACTATCCTAACTGATCTAGATCTTTTTGGTCAGTTGACAAAGCTGTCAATCAGGGTTTCTAAAAGACGTCAATCCCACCATTGACCAGAGATGATGACTCAATAGTGGAAACGGCCAAAGAAATAGTAATCATTCTTGCCGAAATATTTGCATCAAATTCTACCTTAGATCCTCAAGGAAAGACTCCCCCAACTATCCCTTTTAATACCTCTAACCAACCCCTTATGGAAAAAACAAAAGATCCAAATAAACTGAAGGAAGAAATGAAAATGAAAGGATCTGGATCAACACGGTTTAGTTACCCCAAGCAATGGATATAAAACGCATTGAAATTACGGTTGACTACACCCATACAAGGTACATATTTTATGAAATCTATTACCTTAAAACCCTGAAGTGTAAAAATATTCAATAAGATTACGTTGTTTGTAAGCATATTCCAGAAAAAAATTGAGGTTTGAGTTCCTGAAACCCACCTAATAGTGATGGGCGAGACTGGTCTCGGTCCTGCAATCTTGGTCTTGGTCTTGCAAAAAAATGCAAGACCAAGACCAAGACTGTGTATGCACGAAAAAGACTAATACCAATACCATGAACTGCAAGACCAAGACTTTTTGCAAGTTGTAAGAGTCTCGCATGACTCTTGCAACTGTATGATAATATCATGAGATTGTTTGCAATAATATTTTATTCCTCTATTATTATTTTAAATTTAAATTGTTTGCATATTTCATTAAATTTAATAGGTAAGGTGGGCTGTAAATTGTAAAACAGTTGGCGTTTTCTTTAATAAAAATAATATAAGCCGAAAATCCTTTGTCAGGATCGATGCATCACGAGTGAGTGTTTGTAAGGCACTAAAATCTAATTCCTACCGGCGCGATAGGGAGAAATAAAGTGGGAAGTTGCGAGGAGCGGATGCATTTGAGAGGCTAGAAGCATGCCCTTTCTTTCTTTGACATATTTTTGTTTACACAATACTGACGGAGACAGATATATTAATTTGAGAAGGATTAATAACGATTTCCTTGACGTAGTGTCAACTTGATTTTGCATATAACGGAATCCATTATACCAACCATTCAGATTCGGACTAAGGAGGAACAGAAATACAACGCTTTAAATGCACAAGTTGTTTACCTGGGCTAAAATAAATATATTCGGAGTTTGATTATGGCTCATTCATACTACGGACATACAGGGTGTTATCACCAAACTATACGGTCAAAAACGAAAGTTATTACACATATTGGGGTGTTTCCCCAACAATTAGAATATCTGAAAATATGTTGGCTGGAAGCATTTAAAAATTTGACACATGCCAATTTTATGCATTAAAAAAAGCAGAGTGTATATCTATGTAGGGGTAATCAGATCAGAAGTCATAACAGTTGTGTCTGGTATTTTCAATACACCTCAGATACTTGCGCGTGTTGCACATCTGTGCATTTCATTCTCATCTCCTTCTGGTAGCTTTTCCATTTACCTTTAGTATCCTTCGGAAAGGAAGAAAGGGGCTACACATGTACTTGCCTTATCTCAAAGTAAATGTTAATATTTAATCAGGTGACAGTGATGAGCAAAGCAAGACCAAAGCCAAGACGTGCATGACCTTGGTCTTGTTCTGGTTCATAGAGTCTTGGTTTTGGTCTTGCAAGTCTTGTTTTAAACAAGGTGTAAAATTTAAAAAAAAATAAAGAAGACAAAACAGTAAAATAATATCGGACTATTTCGAATTTGATATCCGTATGTTTCGCCCTTACCATTGAGTAACTAAAAACCTGAAATTTTTGAAAACATAAAAATCTAACAATCGAACATTTACTAATTCCACACCGATTAGTATCTATCTACTAATTAAAAATCGGGATAATTATTGATACGTACGTAAAATAAAAGATGGATGGCTGCACACTTGCGACTACTTTACATTGATCCGCATCAAAGCCAAAGCAAAAAAGCGAGCGATTTGCGGCTTCCGGCTATTCCGTCATCGCTCTGTGATTTAGATTTAGTGTTTTTTCTCATTTATTTGCACAAATATTTAGATATAATCTACTGTAACTCTGTTCTCTTTGTCCAAGCTTGGACAAAGAACGTTTTTGGGCGTTTTAACGCATTCCCTTCAGACAATACAGCTCGTAGAGTCTGCTGTTGAAGATAGAAGATGGTAAAATGGCAGATGGAAATTTGTAGTAGAGAAATCCATTTCGGAACTCAAGAATCGAATCAAATGTTTGAAGTCGTATATGCCTATCCCTGGTAAAGTTAAATTGAAAGGATCAAAGAGGACGGAAAGTATAAGGTATCTGTGTGAACGGAAAGGCAGTCAGTTGAACTTTTGAATTAAAAGAAAGCAGTTAAATTCAGTAAAGAAAAGAGTTATCTAGTTCATTTTAGATTTAACTAATCAAAAAGTTTTGATAGACATTTATTAATAGTTAACCGAACGTACAGTATCTATTTACTTTTATGTATGAAAGGATGAATGCTTGAAACTAGTAAGAAATTATTGTATATATTTATCATATTTAATGCAAATTAATTATTGCATTATTAAAGTACATAATACCTAGAATCCATGTTTCAATTCACAACCCATATATACAACCCCCACCACCCGATTTTAATACAGTCCACTAATTAAAGTGGTTAATTAAAAAGTTAATCACCATCCCCATCTTTGTGGTCATAAATGATTTAAGAAATAATTGTTTATCCCGACCACTAATGATGAAAATTGGTTAAGCCTAGTTTAAACAATCATCTTGCGAATACAAAAGGAAAATAAAAATGGGCCAAATTTTTGCATCTAAAAAAACAGGGTTTAATCAGTAATTTCACCTGTGTAATAACCATTTTATCTCTTATTATAAAATTAGCAATTTATGTGAAAGAAATCAGAAAAACAAAGAGGTACATCGACATTATAAACATCTTAAACTATGTACCTAAACATTTCGTTGATAGTATTCTTTCATCGGCCCGCATCTTACGCAGTAATGAACATTATGTGTAGTATTCAAATTTTGGCATAAACAAATGCTACAGCTTTGATTAGTTTATATTTATTTGCAAACAATTTAATTTGGATTATTCCAATATAGGCACAGTGTATAAAGTACATTACCCTGTTTTACCTTGGAAGTTATTGAATGCAATTTCTATATTTATATTTATGTCTCAGTATGATGTACTAGATACTTATGATATGATAATAACATAACAGGTCTGATTTGTGTCCCTTTCAGAGTAGTAGGTGTTCGACTAGGTTTCGGAAGCATCCTTCAAAGGTTCTGGTTATGCAATCCAATTTGCTAGCTATTGTCTTCATAGATTTTAATACTTGAGTTCTCTTTTATTACTCAGGAAAATACTCACAAGCTTTACTTTGATATAAAAGTTAATAAAAACTTTACAATTTGTTCAACACAAATATAGCCTTGAGTTTGTTTATTATTTCAAACCAATTGCTTGCAATACCTACTTCAAGCAATTTGGATATCATAAGAGTCATCTAAGGTATATTATAATTCGTTTATCTAATTGTGTATCGGTGTATTATTTCATTTTGTTTTCATCCCTCGATGCGATTTCGTGTGTTCATTTATTGTCAATCACATATGAGTTTGACAGTTAGACAGATAAAACATATGGTTTTGACAGTTATACAGGCTCCCTCGAATCGACGTTCCCAAGTAACGGTTCTCTGTAGATTTTTTGAGGCGTATTTACTTGCTGATGGGCGAATATGGTTTAGAGCAGGAGCTCGATTAACAGAGCTGTGACGTCAGATGGTTCTTCATGCGCTTGGACTCGTTATTTCAACTAAGTTAAGTTGGCAACTATGTTTCGGAGGACGGTGCTGAAGTTTATTCCGTGAGTGATCAGGTTTCGAATCGAGACTGTCGAGAGGTCCACATCTTTTGTGGAGCCTCTTCGCGGTGCCTTTTCTTCATGGACTGGTTCAAATAATTAGGATCATTAGTTTATGATATTTTTGTTACGTTTATGTATTTCGACCCTAACCAGTGCCATGGAGGCTGCCCGTAGGAGTTTTTGCTAAGTTATTGAAATCCTACATCCACGTGGTAAGTCACCAAATTTTCATGCTATCTTCAGTGGAGCTAATTATATTTTCCAATATTTCTAGAAGAATCTATGTTGCTGTGGCATTCATATTGCCGATCCTTGGAATTGACGAATATTGATTTCGAAGAAATCTTGCTACACTCTTTCTCTGTTTAGTAGCAGAGAGTAAGGTTATGTTAAAATAATCCTGCTGCTCAGTGAGAGATGGGTTTCGGTTAAAATAAGTTAGGCTTATCTGTGTCATTTGGCTCTCAAACCAGCACGGATGCTATCACATACTCAGGTTTCAACAACTATACAAGCTAGACTATGGTTTATGTATAATTGGAGCTACGGAAACAGTATTCACTGACTACGCCAAACAGCTAGTAAAAATGGATGAGGTAAAATTAAAACCCTAAAAATATAAAACGTCTAAAACACTAGACACAATTCTTTGGCTGTACCTGTGGCCAGCGCAGCAGTTTAATAAAAAACCCCCAGTTAATGATTAATTACTTGAGCTTAATTACCTAAGCGAAAGGAAAGTTCATTGGCATAATCCCCAGTCAGCAAGATAAAGCTTTATTAAACCACTAAGCTCTTAATTTAATCTTGCAATAATATCAAAAATATATTTATTTATTTATTTATTTATTCATTTACTTCCATTGACATGATCACATATGTTGGAATTGTCAAATACAAATTTAAAAATACATTAAAAACAAGATACAAATGATTAAAATCTAAACACTATAACTTAGCAAAATTTCATTAAATAAAAACGTGTGAAAAAAATTCAGTCAATGAATAAAAGGGGTTTTCAGCTGATATGGACTTAAGTTTCCTCTTATAGAGGTGGAGAATCCGAATATCCTTAATATTTGAAGGCAGGTGGTTATACATTTTAAGGGAAGTGATCCCAGGTCCCTCCTGCACCTGGGTCAACCGGGCACCAGGAATGAAAAGCCTTTCAGCATTTCTTGTCATGTAACGATTAATAACACCGCACTTCGGGAATTCATTAAGATGTTTAAATACATAACAAGCACATTCAAAAATGTATAAACCAATAACGGTGAGAATTCGTTCTGATTTAAAAGTTTGGCGACAGGAGGCTCTGAATGGTAAGCGGAACATAGTTCTTATTATTCTCTTTTGGCTTATCAAAACTTTATTTATGTTACTAGAGTTACCCCATGCCAACAGTCCATAAGACAAGACCGATTGAATGGTAGCATAATAGAACATCTTAAGGATAGGTTTCTCCACAAAATCTCTCAACTGCAGTACAGCATAGTTCCTGGATGACAATTTATTACAGGTGTTATGGATTTGACCAGTCCATGAGAGATGAGAGTCGACCGCAATGCCCAAGAAGGTTACATCCTCACGTTGTACAAGATTTGATGACCCGTCTCTGACAAGCAGACTCCTGTCCTGGGTCACCCTGATAGGGGTGAAAACAAGAAAGTTAGTTTTCGCGGTATTCAGGCAAAGGCCATTTCCCACGCACCACGCAGCAATATCTCTCACACACCTGTTCGCCTTGGTGCAAAGACTCACATAATCACTCCCCTCGACAATTGCCGACGTGTCATCCGCAAAGAGAGTTATATAACTATCGCCGGCCAGCAGAGGTAGGTCGTTTATAAATATAAGGAATAAGATAGGCCCCAGTACACTGCCCTGGGGAACGCCCGTGCTAACATTTGCCCAATCAGATACAGTCAGTCCACCATCATCCAACAATTTCACGGCTTGACTCCTACCTCAAAGGTAGGTCTTTATCCAGTCATATGCCGGCCCCCTAATACCATAATACGCCAGTTTATTAAATAGTGTCGCATGATTTATGGTATCGAAGGCCTTTGTGAAGTCATAGAAAATCCCAACAGATTTCAGCCTCGTTGAAATTACCCAGGATCTTCAGGTAAAATGATAATATGGCGTCAGTAGTTGATCGTCCAACTCTGAACCCGAACTGCCTGCAGGTCAATATGCGGAAGGACTCCAAAAAAACCACCAATCTTCCCTGAAAAGCCCTCTCGAAAACCTTCGAGAACACGGACAGCAGGGCGATCGGCCTGTAATTCTCCACCGCAGTCGGGTCCCCTTTCTTATAAACTGGTACTATGATCGCCCTTTTCAAGACATCCGGGAAGTAGCCATGTTCGAAGGAACAATTTATAAGGTAGGTCAGAGGAGCCAGAATCTCTCCCGCACAGTAACTCATTAGGTTGCAGGGAACCTCGTCGACACCGCAAGACTTCTTAATGGCCTCAGACCTGATAATAGTCGAAACTTCATTCTCGGTTAGAGGTGTCAAAAAAATCGTATGGCAGTTGGCACTGTTGGGTAAGGTTGTGCTACCACTTCGCTCTGTACCACACACATCACGCTTTGCACCATTCAAGAGTTGGTCCACCGATTCGATGAAGAAGGTGTTGAAGACATCAGCGATCTCATTCTGTCCCGTCACTTCCTTGCCACAGTGCACAATACGATCGGGAATTGATTTTTTTTAAGTTTCATGCTAGTGAGTGAGTTTATAACGTCCCACGCACATTTACTAATATTAGGTGAAGTTAGCAGTTCATTAGAGTAATAAGCCTTTTTTGTGACCGTAATATTTTTTTTATGTAACTTAGTACTATCCTTGTAAAGAGTTTTAAGGTTTTCATTATTATTTGAGTACCTTACTTGTCTGTGAAGCTGCCTCAGCTCAACACCCTCACTGATAAGTTCAGGAGTTATCCAAGGATTACGTTTACCCCTTGTGGCTTTATTTCGTTTGGTTTGATATGGAAATGACATGTCAAACAAACTGTGAAAAGTTGAAAAAATGTAAGTGAATTTATCCTCTAGATCTAGATGATGCAATTTAGGTAGCCACTGTTACTTTGAAAGCAAGTAAATAAAGGTATTTTTATTTTCTCGAGAAAAAAATCTCTTCCTAGAGGGGGGCGCTGTGCTGTCAGCACACTCACCGGGCTCAAAGTACAAAACCTGGGCTCTGTGGTCAGAGAAAATTAAATCTAGGGTTATAACCATGGTAAAAGGTGCATTTGTAAAAACGTTATCGATCAGGCTGCAGGACTGACCTGTGACTCTAGAAGGTTCAAAAAACGATTGCACAAGTCCATATGAACCGAAAATATTTTTAACATTTAAAACTTCATGACTATTACACTTAAAATCACAGTTAAAATCACCACAAATAAATAAAAATACATTACGCTTACAAAAATGAACTAACATTTTGTCCAAGGCCATATAAAATTCATCAAGGTCAGTTCCAGGGGCTCGATATACACAACAAACTAAAATTCGTGTGTCGGTCGAAGTTTGCAACAGTGCTGCGGTGTACTCATTTTTTTTTCAATTGCCGGAACATCATCCAAAACAACGGGGTTGACCTTAGCAAAATTTTCACGCACCAGTACAGCCACGCCACCCGCGCGTGATTCCTCTCTGCAGTAGTATGATGCTAGGTCGTAATTGGTTATTTTAAAGCACGAGGCTTCATTATTTGACAACCATGTCTCCGTAACACACAACACTTCTGGGTATCCCTCATAATGTAGAAAGAGCTCGAGTTCTGAGGATTTCAGACGAAGACTTCTCGCGTTTAGATTTACCAGCCGAGCTCTAGTATTAGTTGTTTTTTGGGTAAGACTTTCACCATCCTGCTGAGGTTCTGTTGCCAAATTTCCGGGATTGGTTCCGATGCGTGTTGTTACCTCGTGGTTCGTGGGGGCGAAAAAACTTCTTGATTAAAATATTCTCCGGCCAATTATTCGGGTTGAGTAATCTGTCTTCAAGTTCCTTGTTGGCATTGACCTTAAAAGATCTGTACTCGCCGGACTTCACATCAATCTTTTCTACCCCAAATCTTATGTCAGGGCCAAAATTGTTTTTTAAATATTCGACAAGGTCTGATTCCCTCACTTCCAGAGAAATTCTTGACACAAAGATGGATGTCTGCGGCGTAGATGCCACTAATTTGTCGTTGGTTTTTTTTAAACCCACCAACTCACCCTTTTTCCTTAACTGTGACGCCCTGATAGGTGACCGCACAGATGAGCTGTTCGAGCTGGGGTTTAGCGTCTGGACTGCAGACTGGGATGGCGCAGTTGGAGTATGAGCGAGAGGCACTTGAACAGGTAGTTTGCTTGATGATAATAAGTTCAATTTCATGGATAATTCGGCTACGTCTGCCTTGAGATTAAGCATTTCGGTTTGCTGTGCTTCATACTTGGTGGTTAAAGTCTCAAGCGCACTCTTCAGCCTCGCCAACTCAATTCCCTCCGTTGTGTGTCCGTCCCCAGGCATGGCGCCCTCGACTGAAGTAGGTGTATTTGATTGCATAAAGGTGCTGATTGACGTGGATAAATCGTCCATTTTCCTAGACACCACTCCCAGAGATCTATCTGTAGCTTTCAAGGCTTTGCTACCGTTCGCTCGATCCTGGGTTAGCAGCTCTTTAACTTCGCCGAAACCACCTTGAATCGCTTTGATCACAGCGTTTTGTAAAGCTGAAAAGGTATCGTTTTTGACGTCATTTTGTTTCGAACGAGTGCACTCGGTGCAGTGGTAACTAATACAGGGTGATCTCTTCTTCACCGTCACTCCCCGCTATTCAGAAGCAGAAAGCCCCGAACAGTTTGCACACAACAGGCTGTCGCAACCATCACACTTAGCAAGTGCGTAAGAGTCACTCTCCTTCCCCATACACTTGCTGCAGCTGCTCATGTTGGAGACTTGTGGAAACGTTTCCGGTTGTTATTATTTTGGGGGGTGTAGTGGTCACTTCAGTTCAGTAACCAAAATTCGGTTGGCACCAATAGCGGCACACTTGATACCTCGGAAATCCTCGGAGCCCAAGGCCGTAAGCAGATAAACAGAAGAGAAAGACAAAACAACAGGACACAACCTCACAATTTCTCCTGGGGAAATGCTTCAGTTTTTGTTAAATTTACAAAGTATTACAGCCTTTCACCAAAAGTCTTTGCACTTGACAGAAGGAGGAACAAACGATCCCTCTAGTACAATCACAATCACAGGTGAATAAATCCTAAAACCAGTCGAACTTACTAAAAAACACGGAGCAAACAACACGCGACACATTGACATAACATCGTATTTGGCTTCCAATATGGCTTCCAGGAACACAGTAGCACATTGGGTGCCACAACGGACTTATTGGAATACACCTCATCACAAAAACCAGAATAAATATGTCCTTACAATATTCATTGATCTACAAAAAGCCTTTGACATGGTTGAAGTTGATGTGCTTCTTTCAAAGCTTGAAAAGATAGGATTTAGAGGCATTGGGTACAAATTAATGGAAACATACTCAAGGCATAGGATACAATTTACAGTAATAAAAAAACAGAAGCAGGCAAACTAAACTAAGTGTAGGTGTTGCCCAAGGGTCAGTACTTGGACCTCTACAGTATTTATTACATGTGATGAACCTACAATATGTCGGTCTTAAAGCAAGATACTTTCAGTTTGCAGATGACACAGTGTTAGTTTTGAATGCTAGTGATCCCAAAGAACTTGAACATTGCGCTAATTTAGACTTATACTATAATTGGCTGTGCAAAAATAAACTATCTGTAAATATTACAAAAACCGTTTATATGGTAATAAAACAAAAAAATAAACTCAATTGTGATCTCAATCTCTACCTGAATAGTGTAGAACTGAAGTATAAGTACTTGGATCTTGTGATACAAAATAATCTAAATTGGAATGCACATGTTGATAGTATTATTAAGAGGATTGTTCCTTTTGTTGGTGCCGTAAGGAGGTGTGCTGCATACTTTGCTGTCCC
>JAEQML010067291.1:0-19219 GCA_016904865.1 Pissodes strobi
TGGCATTTTATACCGACAAACTCTCCCCATTTCGGGGGAATATGGGAGACAGGCGTCAAAAGTTTAAAGCAACATTTAAAACGCGTTCTAGGCAGCACTAGCCTATTTTCCTTTGATTTCCAAACGCTGATCATTTGCATCGAGTTCGTGCTAAATTCCCGTCCGCTTACTTCCTTGACAAGCGACCCCTATAAGCCTTCAGTTAATCATCCTCAAGAAAAGCGTTTGAGTCAGTACCAGATGGTACTAGATGAAGCCGTGAATACATTGGTGAGCTTCAACAGAGATCCAAATGGGAAACAAACCATAGTGCATTTGATATTGGACAATTAGTGTTAATCAAAGAGAATAATCTTCCACCTTCCAAATGGAAATTAGGCCGAATTTGAGTCTTGTTAAATGAAATGACAGCGTCTTACGTGTAGCCAATCTGAAGACTGCTGATGGTGTAACCAGTAGAACCTTAATTAAGCTTTGCCTTCTACCGGTGTTGTAAGCCAAACCTTCCAAGGCCAGGGGCATGTTTGTACCTAATGCCAACCCTGTGCCATCGACTGAGACTGCTAGGCGACAAAGAGGTTACCGGGAAGTCGAGGTTCCATTAGACGTTACAAAACAAATATAGACATTTTGTGTTATTAACATATTTTCCATTATGTCTATGATTTGTTTGGAGAATAAATTCGTGTAAAGTTAGTAACCAGTGCCTTATAGTTCACACACACGCAAACAGTTTCTTCCTTTTTCTTCCGTGTCCTTGCTCATCATTATCTCCATCAGCATTAAGCCATAAGAATCTAATTTAACGTCTACTTACCATTGTCTAGTGGGAGTGAAATTTTTTATAGCGATGAAACATACCTGAAACAAGAAGGAATTATTAGCATTATTAAAAAATAGTGTATATGTCAAAATTGCAATTATAGTAACGTTGTAAATGTTACAACATCCAGTAGTGCGATTTTTCCCTTTTACTGGTCGATTTGTGTTATCGATAATCTCGCTACCTTACTTCTCGCCACCTTGCTTCCCTTGTTCCGAGTCGCTCGAAAGGTGAATCCATTTGGAGCGCTACTTGACATATGTGGTATATATTCTTTTTTTGGGCGAATTGGCAGCCCTTATCGTCTGGAAGCTCAAAGCATTCAGACAGGGAAAAGGCGACCAATTTGGTGTCTATAATTATCGTTGTTATTTTTGACCATCAGATCTAATTACGGTCCGCATTTGTAGTGAAATTAATCGGCAAACATACTGCCAGGTGTAATTTCTGTAATTATTCCTCTGATACCATTGATTTGTATAGGAGTGGATAAGCAATAAATAGACCAAACATGGCAAATTTACGACCACGAAATGTAAACAAAGAGATTTCAATTTGGACTTGCGCATTAGAAAATTAGTAGGCGCTAGCTGTTGCACCGTGAAGGTAAATAGGCAGACCCGGACTCCGAAAGTGATTATTTCACCAAATATTCGGTAAAGAAGTCTTGCCGATTGTGAAATGGGCCCCAGTTAGCATAGTGAAACAAACAATAAGGTAGAAATAAGTAATACTTATAATAATTAGACTTACTTGAAATAGGAAATCCCGGGTATTTTGCCTCTACTACTACAAAACACAACCATACACTTTCGGGATTCTATTTTGATAGCATCGCCCATTGTTTATGTGCGTATTGTTCAATTTAAACGAAAATCAAAATAGGGTACGCACAAACCACAAACGTGAACCACTAAACTAAAAAAACTAATTAAGCAACTACAGACACTAGGTCCAAAGAAAGTAAAAAGAAGTAAAAATTCGAATTATTAACTCAAAACGCAGCGCCGTCAAAACGAAAACACGTCAAAGACAAAAGCCAAGTTCGGTCCTGACCATTTTGCGTCGAAACCTATTTTTTCGCCCATAGCTTGCCACTTTTGAGTAGTGCGACAGGCGGCTATTGCTTATTCACTCCTATACAAATCAATGTCTGATACCGATAAAGATGTTTAACGACTAGTGTGGTCACCATTCCTACGAAAAAAAGGTTTGTACATGCTAGTGTGTCTATATTCAAAAGTGAAAATTATTTATAATGTAATTAGGGACGTTCCGTGAGACCCTCCGTGAGGGGACAGATTGCCTTCCTTTGGGGCTGACGTCCGTCAGCCGTCTATGCCGACCTAAAGGGTTCCTGGTGTCTGGTAGCTGTATCGAGGTCTTTTGTCAAGGTGATACGACTACATGGTAGAGACGTACCTTCGCAGGAAATGCCAGTGTCTGCAAAACTACTAGATACAAGTAAAATCTACTTTGTTTCTTATTGCCGACCTCTTATTATCGATATTATCGTTATATATCATTTTGATTAATGAATTACCGTTAAACGACTGTAGGTCGTTTGCTTTCCTTATCCTTATATATCACGTTGATTATTGATTTACCATTAAATGGCTGTAGGTCGTCTACTTTCCTATATCTACCTATTTTCAGTACTGCTCGTTCTTATTTAATGAGCTTACCGGTCGTGCTTATCGAGCTTATCGATAAATAGCTTTAGGTTATATTTTTCGGGTATCATATCTATGCCTGTCTCTTATCATGTTTTCTCAAGAGATATTTACTTTTACTGTAACTATCATACCTGATATCATCTCGACCAGGTAATTTATTTTGCTAATGTCCTGATAATTAATTGATTTGTTTCTACTGTAATATCATACCTGATATTATCTCGAGTGGAGAATTTATTTTGCTAATGTTATGATAATTTATTTACTTTTACTGTAATTAGATTCATCGAATATACCTTTGCCTGACTGTAGGCCATCTCTGTCGTTTATCGTAACTGAGTTATTGATATTATCATTGGATGGCTTTAAGTCATTTATTATCTTTGTCGATTATTTAATTTGAGTTACTTTTAGTTAGTTCTAGGTTGGTTTAGACTAAGTTTAGCTAATTTGGATTAAGCCAGTTTGAGTTTATAAAAATACGAACACTTTTCATTTTTTTTTCAACATTATATTTTGGTTAGAAATGGTCTGGGTTTAGTTAGTAAAATTCAAGCGCCATCAATTTACGCTTGCCACTTTTTAGGAATCTTACATTTTTTGTTGCATTCTGGCCAGTTTGAGAAGGTAAAAATAAATAGAGAAAGGACGCTTATTATTATAAGTTTCTATTTATTATAGATTAGATTGAGTAAGTTTTGGTTGGGTTTGAATAGTTTGGGATAGTTTCAGTTAGGTAGTTTAGTTTCGGTTAAGCATAGCTTAATTTTGGTTAGTAAAATTCAACGTAGGTGAATCCACTTGCTATTATTATAAATTTCTTATTTTCGATGATGGATTAGTTTTTGTTGATTTTGAAAAGTTAGTTTGGGTAAGGTAGGTTTTGGAAATAGAAATATCAGTTGACTTTTGGCAGATTTGAACATTTAGTAGAGGACTTCCAAAATGAAGAAATTATAGTTTCCTTGAAAGGTAAATATTGTCGTAATATATTCAGTATCAGTATCAGAAGGGGTGGCCCCTAGCGGGCCTCGCAGTTAGACCACCAATTGAGCCCGTGGTGCCCCAAGCTTGCATTAGAGAACCTCCAGGCCGTCTTCCCTAAGAAAGCCCGCATCTTCTTCAGACACGACACACTGAATCTGGCTCGATCAGCGTCGTGCCAAAGATTCTGAATTTTACCCACGCGAAGGCGGATCATTCCGTAAGTAGATGATATGGGGTCTCATCGTCCTCCATGCACCATCTACATTCCCCCTCCTCTACAATTCTCAGCAGAGTCAGAGGCCGCGTAATATATTCAGTATCAGTATCAGAAGGGGTGGCCCCTAGCGGGCCTCGCAGTTAGACCACCAATTGAGCCCGTTGTGCCCCAAGCTTGCATTAGAGAACCTCCAGGCCGTCTTCCCTAAGAAAGCCCGCATCTTCTTCAGACACGACACACTGAATCTGGCTCGATCAGCGTCGCGCCAAAGATTCTGAATCTTGCCCACGCGAAGGCGGAGCATTCCGTAAGTAGATGATATGGGGTCTCATCGTCCTCCATGCACCATCTACATTTCCCCTCCTCTACAATTCTCAGCAGAGTCAGAGGCCGTCTAAGCCTACAGTGCCCTGTGTAGAATACTTCCAGCGCCCTGCACTCCTTCCTTGGTATGCCCATTAACACCCTGGTGAGCCTCTTCACGGGCCCATGTATCACGAGCCTCATCCACGAAGGCGCCCGCATCATAACTATTTATTTTGTATTACATAATTTAATTCTTTATGTTTCATATAAAGCAATTTTTCTAAAAAAATGCTGGGGGTTTGCTCCCCCAGCAGATTAGCTTGAGATGCATACGCTTCCGTGCGCCAATGGCCATCTTGATCCAAATAGCTCGATATCGAAGACCTACAGAGTGCAAAATACTAGATGATTACATAAACAGCCCCTAGCGACCGTAATACAAAGGGCCTAATATAAGACGTTAACTGTTATAGAAGGAAACTCCGCATCGTAAAATAAATTTTATATATTTCGTCATAAATTTTAAATTTGATGTTCAACTTGGGTTGGGCTGTATAAACCTGTAAACTCTATCACTGTAATACGATTTTATGAGTCTAGAAATCCAATAAGATTAATATAGAAAAACCATTGAACGAGGGCTCAGTGTCGTGTTATAGGGACGCTTTTCTATTTAGAAGGTAAAATGAAAAAACACCTGACCTTGACTTTATTTTTTTTTAAACAATTTATTTATTTCTACAGCACAATAAATTACAATGAGCTATTTACTGCCTCCCAAATCAGTGCTTCTTGCTCTGGCCTCGAGAGTTCACACTTGTTACAATAAGGGATTTTTCGCGTATGGTTTAGATTAGGGTTTGGATTATGCTAATTTATGATGAATTAACCTTTATACGTCATATACCTATCCCCACCAACATAAATGTATGATACACTGAAGTTACTTCAGTTTTGTTGGCGAAAACGCTAGTTTTTGTCTGATGCTGATTTTTTTGCTCATTTTGGACCTGACCTATTCTAGCCTAGCATAAACGAATCGGCGAATCGCCTAGTAATCATAAAACCAGAAATGGAGAAATTTATATTTTATATATACAGGGTGTAACATAATTACTTTAAAATATTCGAATGACGTATTCCTGAGGCAATTTTAAGAAAAAAACTTCATATGAACGTATCTCCTAAACGTCCTGACTTTTGAGATACAGGGTGGTACATTTATCAGAAAAAAATCTATTCCATATAATAACTATCATACTATAGTAGATATCTTTCTGATATTTGGTGCATGTTTTCTATGCATCAAGATGCATTTTGTGATGTACAGACAATTTTATTATTTCTACCAGTGGCGTCCGTACGGGCTTTGCATTGAATATTTTTGGAGAAAAAAAGGTACTACAATGTTTTCTACTAAAATAAAAAATATTTTTCAAATTCTCATTTATTTCTGAGCAAATTTGATCCTTTGATTTTCTTTCGTCCGACGCATGGTTTTCGCATAAAAAAATAAAAATCGTTTCACTTCAGGGTCAAATCGCTACAAATCTGATGCGGTAACTGTTGTGCGGAAACCTTCTTTATTTTTTCAAGTTATTGATTTCGTTTAATATCAATTGTCAATTCATTTAGAAATAAGTAACTGATTTTACTGTAGGAAAAAATAAAAAAAAAACTTTCAAGTACCAATAATGATTACCACATTAGAATTTCATCGAGAATTGCAGCTTGCCCAAACATGGTTTTTATTTTTTCAAGCGAAAACCATGCGTCGGACGAAAGGGAATCAAGAGATTAAACTTGCATAGAAATAAATGATAATTTTAAAAATAATTTTTACTTTAAGAAAAAGCAGTGGCGTACCATTTTTTTCTCCCAAAATATTTAATGCAATGCTCGTACGGACGCCACTGGCAGAAATAATAAAATTCTCTGTACATCAGAAAATGCATCTTGCTGCATAGAAGACATGCACCAAATATCATAAATATATCTACTATAATATGACAGTTATTATACGAAATAGATTTTTTTCTGATAATTTTACCGCCCTGTAAGTCAAAAGTTAGGACGTTTAGGACATACATTCATATGAAGTTTTTTTCTTAAAATTGCCTCAGGAATACGTCATTCGAATATTTTAACGTACTTATGTTACACCCTGTATATTTATATCCAGCTAAAATCCCGCCAAGCTCTGACCTGACAAGTGATGAATGACATAACCCAAGCAAAACCCGCTCCAGACCGGATTATGCTTGGCTAACCTAACGATGACGTTATTAACATTTCCCCTACTTTAGGTTATGTCGCGAAAACGTTAGATTTGCTTAAAACCTAAACCGTTTATGCTGGATTAACCTCGCGAAAAATTGATTAATATTAGCGGATTTGATTGCTTTTAACTTAAGGCTATGTGATGTCTTAACTTTTTCACAAACAGATGAAGGCTATTCACACTTTTAATAATTACGGGATTACGGGCAGTTTGTTATACACTTTTGATGCTTTAACAATTGGATTATTCAAACCTATGTTTAATCTGGTATACATTTGATAAATATTATTTTGACCTCTAGTTTCGTATCCATGAACCTCATTATAGAATAAAATTGTAGTATTAGATTTTTGTTGACTGTTTATTATCTTGAATGTTAATTTCGATTATTCCATCTCTAACACCCTACTGAGCCTACAGAGACCCAACTCCCCATATAGAGCGTCCGTGTGTGCACGTCTCTCATAATAACTTTTAAAACCTTATTTTGTAAAATTTGCATTGCATTAAAATTTGCAATACTACACATACCCCACACGGGAAGTAAGTACCTGAATTGGCTCAAAAAATGCATGATATACATTATTTTTATTTTAATGGACATATAGTCTCTACCCCTAAAGATAATTGAAATCATTGGAGCAATCTTTTTAGAAATATTGTGAATATGTTCGGACCAATTCAAATTTTCATCAACGTGTATTTCAGTATTTCATTACCGATAATCTTTGTAATGTAAAGTTATCAACTTTAATTTCCATGTCTCCAACTAATTTATTCTTTTGTTTGAACAACATATACTTTGTTTTCTCAATAATGATTTTTATTCTATTAGAAAGTAGCCACTGCATGTAGACCTGAAGATCAGCACTGACTAATTGATTGAGTTTTTTTCCGTCTGAACCTGTATATACTAATACCGTGTCATCTGCAAATGTGAAGTACCGAGCCTTAATATTTGCTCTTTTTAAGTTCAGTACATAAAGGGAATAGATGAGAGGACCAAGGACTGACCCCTGTGGTACCCCATATGTGTTTGTGAATGTTTTACTACATACGCCCTTATGCTTGACGTACTGAATTCTGTTACATAGATATGATTGAATTAAATTATAAATTTTACTTCTAAATCCCATTTTTTCTAGCTTATCCAACAGGATGTCAAAACTCACAACGTCAAATGCCATCTTGAGGTCCACAAACACTGCAATAGCAACCTGTTCGTTATCCAAAGCTTTGGATACATAGTTCACAAGATCTACTGTGGCACTTGGCGTGCTGCTATTTTTAACAAAACCATATTGGAAGTCGTCTACAGAAATATATTTTTCCATAAATGCCAGCATCCGATTCTTTATTAGTTTTTCGATAATTTTTGAAAATACACTTACAACAGATATTGGCCTGTAATTATTCATAAGGTTTTTTTTGCCACTTTTCTAAATTGGGTTAATTTTACTGATTTTTAGTTCATGTGGGAAACTTCCACTTATCAATATATTATTAATTATTTTCTTTAAAATCGGTACTATATCCGTTTTTAAATTATTAATGTCTAAGACTATAATTTGATCATGGCCTGGTGCAGAATTACCCTTAAGTTCCTGTATAATTTCGCTAATTTCTATTTCGTTTCTTACATCAAGAAACATACTATTTTCACAATAAATCTCTTCACTTCCAACGAAGTTTGGCCGTGAGTTGATTTTATTTTTAATTTCTTTAACAATGTTTTCCCCTACTCCTGCAAAATGTGCATTCATACTCTTCACTATATCATCTGTATCCTCAACTATGAGATTATTAATGTTTAAGGAGCCAATATTTGTTTCCATTGATTTATTTTTTATAAACTGATTAATAAAATTCCACTGTTTTTCCAACTTAGTTCCTGTACGTTTCCATTTATTTTGAAAATAACGATTTTTTAAATCCTTTATTTTATTGTTGATTATTTTTTTAAATTCTGTATTAATTTGTAAATTACCCCGATTTTTTATTAGCAAATCATATAGTTTATCACGCTGTTTCGTCAATTCGAGTATTTCTTTATTGATCCAATCATTATTTTCACGAATTCTAATTGTTTTTACATATTCTGATTCAGTTTTACATCTTTTAATTAAATCTATCAGCTTCCCAAATGATTCAACATTCACATTATCAATCTTATGTTTAAATAATGACTTACATTTTTCATAATCAACTAATTTAGTATCATGATTTTTTTTTTGGCTTATAAATCTTAACATTATTATCGATAGTAATAGACAGTAATTTATGATCAGAGAGAGAATTATTTGTAACCTTGACTGAGCAATTTATTCTTGTATATTGGTCTAATAATACATGATCTATAAGACTTGCACTGTGATCTGTAACTCTGGTAGCACCGAATTCATCAATAGTATTAACCACCTTAAAATTATTAAATGTTAACAAAGTTACATAATCATTAGTTACATCATTGTTACTTAGTAAATCTATATTAAAGAACACTAACCTTTTAATTTTTGTCCACCTATGCCAACACACAACCAATTTACTTTTTCATTACAATCCGATTTTTCCACTTCAACGTAGTTAATGTCTTCTTTTATGTAAATTGAAACGCCACCTCCTCTGGTTGGCCTACAGGAATGCACAGCCTTATAATTACGTAAAGTCCGTGGCATGGTTCTAGAGCTACGACGACTGGGGAGGCAGAGGAGAAAATTCGCTATTGCGGCGTTGTCATTATTAACAATATTAATATATAAAAATTGCAATAAAATCGCCTTTCACTTTGAAATAATATGGAGAATAGTATTCTTTAAATCCAATAATATTCTAACAATAACATAAAAATATAATGATAACATAATTAGCATTTTTTTAGCATCAAATATTAACATTTTATCCATTTAATAAATCATATATCATTAAAAATCCATTTAATTTCCGAAATCCGTCAACACTCAGATCACTCAAAGGTCAGTCATGTGGAACGTTTCGAACCGAGCCATACTTCCCGTATGTATTAAAATAGCGAAAATGACTGGGCGATTGGAATCCCACCAACAACGCGACGGCGACGGTCACGTTGCTCGGCAACGGCGACCGTCGCGTTGCTTGGCAACGTTTCTTTATTTGTATGCAAAACGTTTCTTTGTTCGTTGAAGGGTTTATTCAGCGGCGTAGCAAAAAGGTGCTAAATATGAATAAATTTACGCCGGGAAAAACTCTTCATAGCCAAACAAGAGAAGTTATAGCCAATATATATACGGTTTGCGATCAAGAGGGAACAAATAATTTTTGTAGGCTACCTAGTTGGAGAGAGCAGCGCTTTACGCTGGGGTAAGTACGGAACCGTAGAAGGAACACCGTAAAATAGTTATTTGTGTATTTAGAGCGCAAAATAACGGATTGCCGCTTGAGAAGTAATCTTTCGAAAACGGCAATCTTACTTTGCGTTCGAAAAACACACAGAACTTTTTCTACAGCCGCATTTTTGAAAATTAAATGCACATTTTTCTCTATGCTTATTCTGAAATTTGCAAATGTGTCCGTTTTGTCATATTAATCGGGCATATCGGCAACAAACTGTAAACGCACGACTGTCATTTATTTATCTTTGGTTTCCATGATCATTCATAGCAGACTCGACGGAAAAAGTGAGAATTTTCTTTTCCATGTTCGCTCTAGAGCGAAAATAAGGATCCACGGCATTCGTCGATTTTGCGCTTTCATTTGAATTTAGTAATTAGTTATTTTGCACGCGGCTGTAGAAAAAATATTTTTGTCTGGAAATTCCATGTTATATATTAAAATTATTGTAATAACGTTTTGAAGAAATTACTTGAAATAACCCTGACTTATTATACATATACAGTGTGACAAAAAAAACCGTCTCTAAATCAAAACATACCTAACTTTGAAAAATTATTGAAGTGAAAACTTTTTTCCTGGGTATTGAATTAAGTTGAGTCGTCACGTGTCACGCTCGGAGCCGTCACGCTCTGATATGTATGTAACGCTTTCATAATATTAATTATTTTGCGGGTGTTGAATGAGATTGAACCGTCACGCGTTACGCTAGAAGCCGTCACGCGTTACGCTAGAAGCCGTCACGCTCGGATATGTATGTAACGCTTTCATAATATTATTGAAGTTTTCACTTCTATATAGCGTGTGGTCTTAAGCACACACAAGTTCTTTCTTGAAGTGAAAACTTCTTTAGGCGCGTTTTGCGTTTCTTTATGGGTATTGAATTCAGTAAAGCCGTCACGAGTTACGCGTCACGCTCGGAGCCGTCACGCTAGGATATGTATGTCATGTTCCCGTATAGGTAGAGGGCCGATATTTTCAGGAGATGCAGCCGGGGTAAGAAAAGATCCTGGTCGAAAACGGGACCCCGTATCCCCCCCTCCCCCCGTTTGACCAGGGGAGCGGGGGAGAAGGAAAACTTAAATAATTAATTTCGGTAAGAGGTACGGGGTCGAAATTTTTGTGGTAGGTGCGCCCCGTACGGGTGAGGTGGCTCTAATTTAAGGGGGGATTTTGGGGGAAAATCGTTTTTCGCCCGTATCTCTGCAACGAAGGCTCAGATCGAAATTCCGACAAATGATGACCTCGCGTGTTGAAGTTTTCACTTCTATCGTGTGGTCTTAAGCACCCACAATTTTTCTTACTTGTTAAAAAATTAGGCTTTACCATTCTCATTTTCGTATCGTCATTTAGGTTCGTGGATGCCATTATTGTTTACTAAATTAATTCGCCTATTTTTAGTTCTTTTTTTCAATCCGACATTTTTTAATAGATTAGGTGGTAAAAAAGCATTTTCCTACACTCCTTACCACAGTAAAAATGCTTTATTGGCCATCCAAGCAGTGCCATATACTCAATTTTAAGAAATATCACGTTATATTTATTATCACCCAGAAAATCCCTCACAGTTTCCTTATAATTTAAAGGTTCCTTATATTTTAATTAATAATGTTTTAAAAATTAATTCCTTAGAATTTAATTTTTTCAATCTCAAAACATGTTTAAATATATGGTCAACACATATGCTATAAAAAAGAGATTTTAATAATACAATAAAAAATGTAAGGGTAAAATTTCTTGCCGACGCCATTGGTGAAATTAAAGTCCAATTCGTACAATTAAAACATGTACCATTAGATATTTATTTAGGTCACCAAATTTTATAAATAAAATGTATTGCGTTAAGAAGCTTTTTAAAAATTATAATTTTTTTACCAACATTAAACCACACTGAACCACCCCCATAGTGGGCAAATTTCGAAATTTATAAAATTCAAGCTTTTTTATGAAAAATATACACGCAAAATCAAACGCAATTCACAAGCATAGAAAATAATTTTTAATCGTATATATAAAAATAACCACTACGCCCGCCTATGATATCAAGCGTTAGCGAAGTTGTTATGCGCAATTCTCCCCTCTGCCTCTCCAGACGTCATAGCTCTAGAACCATGAAACGGACTGTAGATTAAAGAGAGAAACTTCTCTCTCATCTAACCATGTCTCTGACAATACTAATATATCACAGTAATTGTTCATTACAAATCCCTGCACATCATCCAATTGATTCCGTATACTCTGTATATTCATATAAGCAATCGACATTTTTTCTCGAGGCCTCTCTAGTTTTTTAATTTTCCTAATTGCTCCCTACTCTCAACCTGCACACTCTCTGAATTTTCATCCTTTCTTAGAAGGACGTTGCCGTTACTTACCCATAGGAACTTGTAATTATTATTTGTTTTAAAGGTTTTTGCTTCCTTGAACAGTTCGAAATTTGTTTTAGTTACCTCATGATTCAAATAGATTTTATTATTATTGTTGTTGTATCCTAAATCTTTGCATTGCAGGTTGTACTTATTTTTGGATTTTATCATTTCCTTTTTCGTGTTTTCATCCTCAAAAATCACCCTTATTGCCCCGTTCCTTTCACCCTGCATTCCGAATCTATATGATGTGAATTTTCCAGTAGGCAACTTTTGCCCAATTTTACTTATTACTTCTGACAAATTTTCATTTTGCTTGTGAGGGACACCATGGATAGTCAGGTTGTTTCTTAATCCTTTTTGTTCTTTTTTATTAAGTTGCTTTTTAATGCCCGTCAGTTCACGTTATTCAACTTAACTTGCTCTTCGAATTTAATGAATAGTGCATTATATTTCTGGTTCATGTCCTCCAGTTTAGCCATAACATCATTAATTGGATAATTTTTGGTTTGTTGTTTTTACTTCTCTTGTTTTCGCAGTTTCCACAATACCATGGTTCAGTGGATTTACTTATTTGTGTGTAATTTTTTTGCGATAAGGACATACATATCCGATGCTTCCAAACATTACACTTTTCACACAATAATCCATCCTGATTATTCTGCACACGTTGATCACAAATATCACACTCTTCCGATATTGGCATATTGCCAACATACAATATCAGATAGTAAATAAATATCCCTTGTATGGAATATTTTTTGCAGTTCCCACTTCTACAAACACACTCACGTAAAATCCTTTGTTTCACTATTACTAATATACTTATTCCCCTATTTAAATCACCTTCAATTTAACATATTTTATCAAAAATATTCACTGTTTACTACCGCACGTCCGTACACCGCTTCCACTCATTATTATCAGTTGAAGAATACTGTAATAAGCCCTCTAAATTGTTCATGGTATCTTTTCGCTTTAATATATGAAAGCTTCCCTCTACCCCTCTACCCTCTAACTATGATAGAAATATAAGTCTTATGCTCAAGGTATTGAATAAGAATAGTAAGAATTATCAACGTATGTATGTGGCAAATTGACAAAAAAATATCTTTAAATTTGGTCTATAATAATAAAAAAATACACCTTTAGTTTAAACAAAGTATCTAACTAAAAAAGAACCTATTCGATCTCTGTCTTGATTCGTATTTTTTCCATTTCCATATGTTACAAAATACGAACTAAAATAATGTATAATAAAAGTTAAAATTGTGGAAAAAATGTGAAAAAAGTCCATAATTTGAGACGTGAAAAATATTTAGGGTAAATGTTGTAAAAAATGTCTATGAACATTCAATTATGAAACAACTTGTTTATGAACTCAATATCTCCCACAAAAAGCATTGCTTCTCTTGGATAACGCTCCGTCCCATCCACCGGCTGAAGAATTTAAAACCTGTGATTGTATGGATCTTTGTTATGTTTATTCCACCAAACGTCACACCTCTAACTCAACCCATGGATGAAGTACAAATTTCTTTGATTTATTTCTTTGCTTTATTTCATTTCCTATTACTAGTTTGAATCATCTCCTGATAATGCTAACATGGTTAGCAAAACGCGCGTCGGGTGCAAAAATTCTGTTTCGACACTGTGGATAAAAATATCTTGTAGTGCAAGAAAGTTCCCAACCCGAACTTAGTTGAAATTTGCATTTAAACAGATTTCAAAACCTCACCTATCTCTGGGCAGCTAAAACGACAAGAACTACTTAAAATTTTATGACGAAAATATAATTTTATTCCGGTTTTTATGTGACTTAAGGGATTATGCCAGATTCTATATTGTCCCCTCGGTAATTCCTATCTCGTTCATCCAACATTCAGCTCCCAGATATAAATTTATCGCGTAGGAATAAAATGATTAATAACAGGAATGTTCATTAATCTGTGTTAACCTAATGGGACTCCTTTCAAGAAGAATTGTACTATTTTCCGTTGGCTCCAGTAGCACACACAATGCGTAAACTTCTTGGCAATATTGTTTTTCCGCTATCCCTTTAGAGAATAGGACGTATACATTTCTATCGGCTTGAAGGTAAAATATGCTAATTTTCCGTACCAGGCAGGCAAAATAATTTTCCTATCCCTATTTTAATCATGGCCACTTAAATTCCTAAGGGGATTTATGCAATAGGCGATTTTGTTAATTTTACTGATTTTTTTAAGCTGATTAAATACTGTTCGGACTTTGGTAAATTACCTCTAAAATCACCTATTATTTTTTGTCAGTTGTGTAATAAAAACATTGCCTCCTTTCATAACCTGTGGTTGAATACCGCTATTGTAATTCTAGGGATTCCTTGATTTAATGGCATCCTAACCTTACTTTACTTTTATTGTCTTGTTTGTCTTTTAAATCTGGTTTGACAGCAGTTTATTTATTGTTATACTTAATTTGTTTCATTTTGAACATCATACGTTTTTGTATAGAGTAATAAAGAATTTAATTCTTCACTTAACAGACAAATCAAAATCAATAATCCTGAAAACCTCGAAAATATATTTCAGTGCAGTGACAGTTTTTATGGCAATGACACACACACTAAAGGGAGATCGCATGGCACTCAACGAGCGGTGCGTGTGCGAAGATGTTGTCTGTCGTGACTGTCTGACAGGCGTTGCTGGGGGCGGAATGAGGGGGGCCAAATCCTGGGCGTCAGTGAGTGCCATGAGCAATTTCATAATAACATGTTCACAATAATCAAAGTGTAAACATTAACCAGGCAGTATATAAATACCCTATGTGTGACTATAAAGGCTTAAAAAAGACGCCATGATAAGCCACGTGGAACATAATCACCTGATGGAAACAAATTCCTAATCACTGACATTGAAATCTGAACATGACTTCATCGAATGACTGAAACCTAAAACAAAACAGTAATTTTAACCTATTCAGAATTTGAATTGACTGGTGGGAAATACAGGGTGTCCGGAAATAGCATCGCCATATTACAGAGGGTGATTCTACATAAGAAAACATGAACATTTTTTCATATGAACATGGGTCCGAAAATGCATAGTTTCCAAGATACAGGGTGTTAAACTTTTTATAAAAAATCAGTTTTTGTTAATATCTTAAATATGATTTTACTGATTTTGTTGAAATTTGGCAGGGTTATCTGTAGTAATAAGGGACTCATTTGGCCTTAATTGTATTAAAAATATAACGTCCAGTGGCGTCCCGGAGGGCATCATACCGAATATTATTGACAAAAAAAGTGTGCGCCGCTGACTTTTTCAAATATTTTATATTTTTTTCGTATTATGAAACTAAAAATACAATATTTTTGATTCTTGAGTTGTTTTCGTATCTTGCGTCGTTTTCGATAAAAAAAAGTAAAAATCGGTTTATTACATTTTCAAACTTTTTTGATAAAATCGATATTTTTATTTATATATTAAATATGCTTCCAGCGATTTTGTTGAAATTTAATAGGGTTATCTGTAGTAATAGGCGGCTCATTTAGCCTTTATTAGATTAAAAATATAATGTCCAGTGGCGTCCCGGGGGGCATCATAGCGAATATTATTGGCAAAGAAATGTGCGCCACTGACTCTTTTAATCATATTAAGCAACTAAAAATGCAACATTTTTGTTTCTTAATTTGTTTTCGTATCTTGCTTCGTTTTCGAGAAAAAAAAATAAAACCAGTTTATTACAGCGTTTGATATAGAATTTGGTGCCCTAAAAAATGTAATAAACTGGTTTTTTTTCTCGAAAACGAAGCAAGATACAAAAACAATTCAAGAAACAAAAATGTTGTTTTTTTAGCTTCTTAATACGAAAAAAATATAAAATATTTAAAAGAGTCAGTGGCGCACATTTCTTTGTCAATAATATTCGGTATGATGCCCCCGGGACGCCACTGGACATTATATTTTTAATCTAGTAAAGGCTAATTGAGCCGCCCATTACTACAGATAACCCTATTAAATTTCAACAAAAGCGGTAAAAGCATATTTAAGATATAAATAAAAATATCGATTTTGTCAAAAAAGTTTGAAAATGTAATAAACCGGTTTTTACTTTCTTTTTATCGAAAACGACGCAAGATACGAAAACAACTCGAGAAACAAAAATATTGTATTTTTAGTTGCTTAATACGAAAAAAATATAAAATGTTTGGAAAAGTCAGTGCCGCACACTTTTTTTGTCAATATTATTCGGTTTGATGCCCTCCGGGACGCCACTGGACTTTATATTTTTAATCTACTTAAGGCTAAATGAGCCCCTTATTACTATAGATAACCCTGCCAAATTTCAACAAAATCAGTAAAATCATATTTAAGATATTAACAAAAAACTGATATTTTATAAAAAGTTTGACACCCTGTATCTTGGAAACTATGCATTTTCGAACCCATCTTCATATGAAAAAATGTTCATGTTTTCTTATGTAGAATCACCCTCTGTAATTTGGCGATGCTATTTCCGGACACCCTGTATAAAGACAAGTTAACCCAAAAATTATCTTGTCACAGAGCAAATTTTTTTTAGGGTGAAAATACTTTATTTAATATAACTGGATAACAAAACAAAGTTATATACTTATCTATACAATCTACCAATAATAAACACATCCATACCCCCCAAATAAAAAAACACCCCTAAATACAATCTAAAACATTAATAAATAGCAACAAAGTGGAAGAAGCAAAAATTGTACACATAAATGGACTGTATTTTGAATATAGTAAACCATAAAACAATGCAAAGCATTGGTACCAGGGATTGTCTACATAATTAGTATCTGTTCACATACATTTAATCTAATATTAAAAAAAGGTTTTAATCATTCTAAAAAAGATTCTTAGGCAATTTGCACTTTTTAATTCGTAGGGCAACATATTGTACTGTTCTATGGCTCGGTTGATTGGATTATTGGGTGTTAACGTTAATCTAACATTATCAAGGTGTATGCAACAGTTACGATCGCTATAATTGTGGACATTGTTGTTATAAATGATATTAAAATTACTCTTAAGAAGATTATTTGCCATCTTGTAGACCAACTTACACTGTTCTCATTGAAACAAGACTGTCACCGTAGTGCCCTTCATTGTATAATAATTCAGAAGGTGTAAAACAATAATTAAATAAAACTTTTAGAACTTTATTTTGAAGTGTTATTATTTTCCTAAATGCACCCTTACCCTTAGAGCAAGTACCCCATATTGGTATTAAGTTAAAACTGACACAAAATAAGATTGATAAACTATATATTTTGTCTTTTTAGTTAAATAATTACGACATCTCACAGTAGCTCCTATCATTGTGTAGTATAATCTACCTGGGCCTGTTCAACATAGTTGAATGAGATGAGTAAAGTTGTGTTTTGTGTTTATTTTGCCAATGACCGTCAAAATAGATTAAAAAGAAAACCAACCTCTACGTTGTGTTATTATTATATCTTGCACAATTTTACTTACTCCTAATGTGTCTGACGGTAGTAAAATTAGGGAAATTTGAGGGAAAGGTGCGTCATGTAAATTAATCACAGACTCCTAATACACCTAATTTATTATAGAAAACGTGCCAAATTATTAGAGAAAAACGTGCCGGGCTCAGCTCAATTCACGAGGGGAAAGAGTACGGCATAGAAACCTAAATTCCTAAACTGAATTAGGCTGTATAACCTTTATTAGAATAATAATTCATTAAATTACTATCTTCCGTACCACAATTCGAAGTTCCACACTTGTAACAATACATTTAAAACTGAAGGGGTTGTTATTAGTTAGCCAGACGCCGCTGGCGGGTACTGCGGTCCTGGAATAGGAAGGCTACCCAGCCATTTAGTTGCAAATTTGAGCCAGTATCTCTAGAATGATCATTACATTTATAACTAGGACATTCTCCCGTCAAGGTAGGAAATGGTTAGTAGATTCATCGAGGCCCTTGCATACACTCTCAGTCATACTAAAATTAAAATCCTAGCACGAAAAGACAGCAAATAATACATTTTCTGTTTTCATTTAAAGCAGTGTTGTTCACAGCGTAAAACGATTTAATAAAATATGTACACATGTTATGCCATCAAATATGAATTATTCATGAGAATAAAAGAAATACTTGTACAAATTATGTTAATAACAATATTATAAATTTCATTTTACTGACCTGTAATACACGATAAAAGAAAATCCACTCACAAAATAAACTGTTCACTGCGCCGGTTTCAGACTATCTATCCCCGTTCTCGAGCGATACGCTTTCGGATCTCCTCGAAAAAACCTCGCAAAACCCGTCTTCAATTTATGACTTGTATTTCTCTGAATGTATCAGGTCTAATGAAATAATATTGTAAATAGGCGGGTTACCTCAATTGGCAAGATTATTTTCGCTTTATATTCTATATGTTCTTTCCAACTGATCATATCATAGACCTTTAAACCAGGATATTTTACCTGTGATACTTTACCAATGACTCCATTATGGATTGTTAGCTCAACTTCTTATTCTTTTGCCTAAAGATCATATAACTCGTTTTATCGAAGTTTAGTTTTAAATTATTTGAGAGCAGCCAATAATAAAAACGCGATAAGTCAGTGTTCACACTACGCTCCAGTTCTTCAACATTAGAGCCTGAGTACAACAACACAGTATCATCTGCAAACACAAAATAACGTGCAGCGAGACCTGCCTCTTTTAAGTTTTAATATATAAATTGAATAGAGGAGGGGCCCTAAAATGGGCCCTTGCGGAACCCGATTATTGATATTTTTTATAGTGCTCTCTGCCCCATCAATGGCCACACACTGTTTCCTGTGAAACAAAAAAGACCGAATGAGCGAGAGCAAAGGACCTCTTATTCCCATTTTCTCAAGCTTATTTATTAAGATGAAATGACACACAACATCGAAAGCTTTTCTCAGGTCAATGAAAACCGCTATAACAATATTTTTCTTATCTAAGTTGGATGTTATATAATCCATCATGTCAATAGTTATAACTAACGTACTACTTTTTTCAGTGAATCCATACTGATAGATGTCGGATTGAATGTACCTATTGAAAAAGTTCAATATCCTATTTTTTATAATTTTCTCTACTATTTTTGAAAATACGCTAGTAAGGGTAATTTACCACTCTTGTAGATAGCCACAACCTTACATAATTTTAGCTCTTCTG
>JAEQML010067292.1:0-19219 GCA_016904865.1 Pissodes strobi
TTTTTACAGGACGTGGGTATATACCTAAAATTAAATTAGAAAAAAAATACAAAGTGCTAGCCAGGGAAATATCATTTCTCTATACCATCGCGATATTCTGAACTTATACAAGGTCTGGGTGTGATTCTTATTTTTCTCTTTTACATTAAAGGTAATGTTTTATAAAGCACTAAGCCTAAATTATATGTAAGAAAAATTACATTTGAAAATGCAGGTATTCTGGTCACTCAATCGGAACCCAATGAAAACAATTTGTTTCTAAAATAACCATACAGTCTAATACGAGAAGTAAAATTTCTTTGAAATTTTCTACACATTAATCTTTTCATAATTTGATACTTATAAAATATCCTAAGAGTTTTATGGTAATCACCCGTCAATTTTAGCTTTAGATGTTATTAATTAAAGACGTTTCCGTTAATAACCATTACATCTGATGCACAATCATGCCTTCTGTGCTTCAGGTTAATGGAGAATGTTTTCCTATAAAAACATGTAATTTAGAAAATATCATATGCTGGAGGAATATAAAAATCTAATAAATTCAAGGAGACCTGTTTCCATACATTCTCCATCACTTCTACAACTTATAGTTTTATGGAGATCTGGGTCTTCAGTCTAAGAACCACAAAGAGAGATAAAATTTAAATTTAGAAACCCACTCCACATATTCTACATAAATAATAAATTTTAATAAATTACACTTTCCTAGACTAACCGCCACTTTCTGAATCCTTGGTGGTGTTAGTATTTAGTCCTAACACAGATATTTTAGCGCCGTTTAGTTTTAAGATTTTCTTCAGAATCATCTAACTCCACCATATAACATCTTCCAACTTGAATTTAATTAAATCATAAATCGGGTTTCAGCTTTGCAACAGTAACTATTTAACAAAATACTTCAATTTCAGATATCTGCTTTTTAAATGGTGATTGCTTTTATGAATGACTTTATTCACCTTAGTGAGGTATTAGCCATACTCATTTTAATTTAATTGATAGTATTTTGGCATGCTGTATAGTCACCTTCACCAAACATTGCAAATACTCAAAGACAAAGATGTTATTAACCTTTTAACACTTCCATGCAATATAGAACAACTGAATAACGTTATGTTTTAGAGTTTGAAGTAATAATGGAATAAAATAAGAGACATATACATGATCAATAAACAAGAGGAGAAAAACCTTTGTTATTGATTGGAAAATAAATTATAACATATGTGGCATTCAAGAATCATTTAAATAGCTGATAATTAAACTTACACAATCTAGACACAGCAAATATATAGGTACTAGCAGGCTCACTATGAAATAAGCTAAGAAGCAGAAAACATTTATTGAGGGGCGAACCATCTTAAAATTCACTGTACATTTTATTTGAAACATTTATTCCAGTAATATTAAAGAAATTTCAAGTTTGCAGGAATACTGGAAATCCCTGTATAATTATTTGGATGATGGCTCACCCATCAACAGATATTAAATGTATACTATGCATTAGCATTAGTTCATTTACACATCAGGTACATCACTCTATTATCTTCCAAAAAACTGAGTTGTTTTAAATAATTCTTAAACTTGTCATAACTTTTACTGCAGAATTCGTTGCCATGTGTGTCTATCCCCACTTAGTATGTCGCCTAAAATGCTGCAGAATTACCATAAAATGTAATGCAGTAATAACCAACTTGATAAGATTTTCTGCTGAAGCTGATAGTCTGACTATGTTGAGAAAAAACTTGTGAGATTGACCCAGTTTTCCTAGGATCAATTCAATCTTGCCAGCCATCCAAATATAACCTTTTAAATTGTCTTCTCAAGAAAACCATTTTTTGTTATTTATAAGCATCCTTAGATTATTTAGATTTAACAACTATTACTATTTTAATGAATTACTAAAAAAAATATTTTTCATTATATCAACTTTCTCCATTATTCTAAGGTTCCATTTAATACATGGTCTGATTGAACAAATGTTTAAAGCATTTTGAACTTTAAAAATTCTCCATCGCCTAGCCTAGACCATACTAACAGAGAAGTGCGACATTAATTGGACCATGACAATTAACGGTTTAAGACCAAGGATACACACACATTATGATAGCAAGATAATATTACCACTGCAAGCACAAGTTCATAATTCCATCCAAAAGATAGCTATGAATTAATTCATACATACATAAACTTGTTTTATACACGATTCTGGGTGTGAATCTAAGATGTGAAGTTCCTCATCACAGGGCCACTACTTTGAACTTCGATTAGTCACAGTCATTAAATTAATCAGTGTTTTAAATGCCTCAATGTCAGTATGACATTAATAGATGTGTAATATTCAAAACACTGATTAATTTAACAGTGACTAATCGGAATTCAATTTTGTACTTATCTAGAAAACTTCAAAATGCATAGACCTAAGCTGAACAATTCCTGCCCAAAGGCACCCTTAAATAAGACTAATCCCACCTTCAAGTCGTCTTTTTATCATTAAAGATGAGCACTGCAATTGCAAAACTCAAGGAAGTTTTTTCTCGTAATGATAATAAAGGACTACATTCCCAAAGCAACTTAAAATCACAATGGAAGTAGATATGTAAAATGGTGCTTAAAAAAACTATAAAAGACTGACATTTACCATCCAATAATCTCTTCGTCCCAAATTCCCCAGATTTCTCACAATCCATTTTTTCAGAACCATTTTCTTCAGTTACTTCAGCAGTTATGGGTTCTTTCTTTTCTTCTACTACGGTTTCTGATTCCTTACCCATTATTGCTATCTGGAGCGATTAAAATAGTTGTTTAGCTCAATCCACCAAAATGCTGAATACTTTAAAATGGACTATTTTACCACCTTTTGGATTGAAAAAAACTGGACAAAAACCACAAAATGTAACACAACGCGTTGTTGGTAAAAACGCCAATATAAAAAGGTGCGTTCGGAATGTTCGTATATTGACGAATGACGCGTCTACCTACTGCAATTTAGCAAGTACGCATGCGTGACGGCTCAAAATTGCTGTAGGTAGACGCGAATCAATAGGTTTGTTCTAGCGACGATTTCAAACGGTACAAAGCCTTCCGAAGTTTGCGCATAGAGATATAACCGACACATATCACTATGCGCAAACTCCGGATGGCTTTGTATACCGTTTGAAATCGCTGCTAGAACTAACCTAATTACTGAAATCTGAAATTAGACAACGAACAAACCAACGCCACTTGCGCCGATGAGTACAAATTATCAGATGTTCTGTAACAGTGTTACCACTGCTACCCCGTTCGGGGCAGAACTACCCCTTTTTAACACAATTTCGCTCTCTCGCTCCCCTCGAACATATCTACCCCGCTCCCAAAATATTAAAAAAAAAGTTATTCAATAGTCCTTAAAAAGTGAAATAATCAGGAATCTAGACATTGTCTTTAAAGAAGTCCAGACGAAGCTTTATAATAGTTATTGGCATTTTTTAGCTGTCATAATAACTTAATAAGGCATTCTACTAATAGATGTCGCTAGAAAACGCGTGTCGGTTAATTTAACGATATTATCGATTGATATTGACTTGGTAATACTATTATCTTTCCTGTATAAACAATGGTAACATTGAACATTGAACGGTCACCCAAGGATTCTTGATTATCGTGGTCGTGATCCTCGTGATTCCCCTGGGAATAGCGTAAATCGTTAATGTACTGAACTTTTTCTGCTTTTTTGGAAATTTTTTAGTTGACGTGTCAGGCCGGTTTTGTCGTTTTTTCCTCAGAAACACACAAATTGAGTATTTTACGTATTTTTTTGGCGTTTTTTTTATTTTGGCGGAAACTTAATAGTAATCAAATGCTTTGCAGGACAGTGGAGCAAATTGAGGTGCTGGGTGGGGTAAAAAGTTGTAGAAAAAAAAAGAAAATATACCGTTTGCAAAGACGATTTTTTTTATAAATTTGTTTTTTTATACATAATCCAGTGGCATAACAAGGTTAGGGAAAAAGTACTCCACTATTCCGAGACAAAACTAACCGAAAGCATCCTCAAAATGAAAAAAACATATATTTGAAATCGGAGGATCCATCAGATTTGAGCCGAAAAAAAGCCCCCAAAGTTTGAGTTTTCGCACAAATTTTCAGCACCACTTCACAAAAACACTAGGAATATAGGCAATACACACCCGAAAATCTTTTTTTTTCATTTTGGGCATGCTTTGAGTTAGTGTGGGTTAGTTTTGGTTGGTTGCGCCCCCGGAGCGAGCGTAGGGCCATGCGCGAATTGAAATATTAGTAGAACCATAAAAAAGAATCAACTGCAACGGGAAAGTGGAGCTCTTTTTCCCTCTTCTTGCTACGCCACTGGAATATTTAAGAGAATAGCACATATTTTTAACAAAATTTGCCTTTGCAAACCGACTATTTTCCATTTTTGAATACCTTTTTTTACCCCACCCAGCATCTCTATTAACAAAGAAAAAAATTACTAAAAATTACGTAAAAACACTCAATTTATGTGTTTCCACGTGTGTTTCTGAGGAAAAAACTGTAAAACGACAAAATCGGACTGACACCAACTAAAAAGTTACCGATTTTTTTTTGTTAATTGTTGTACTGTGAATGTATTCTGTCCAGCGTCAAACTGTTTAGTGATTAGTGAGTTCCTTGGGAATGTTTAGTTTATGCTTAGGCTAACGAAAGATTTGCACCAACGTCTAGCTACTGACGGTACCTCAGGTAACTGACTATCCATATGGTATTATTATGGCTTTTTGCATAGCCCTCCATTCGCTCCGCTCGCTACGAGGGAGGGCTCAATCAACTAGAACTAACGAAGTGCTAACCAAGGCTAACCCAAAATTAAGAAAAAAAGCAAAATTAATAAAAAACAATTATTCTTCATTTTGGGTTCGTTTGGGTTAGTTTTGGTTAGCACTTGGCTAGTACTTATTGATTGAGCCTCTGTAGCGACCGAAGCGAGCGGAGGCCCATGCAAAGCCATAATAATACTAGACGTTAGTAAAATTTGCGACTCCTAAATGAAAAATAGTGGATATATTAGCTTTTATTTAATCTACCCCTCACCGACCCAATTCCACCCCGCTCGTTTACGTTAATCTACCTCGAAAATAAAAGTGCCTGTGGCAACACTGTTCTCTAATGTGATTCTAAATCTATCTAATAAAGACCTTTGAAAATGAAAAAGACATTTTAGACGGCTTTCAAAGGTGGGATTTTTGCGTATCGATCTCCAACCAAAAGTAAGGAAGAGGCCAAAAGATTCTTATTGTCAGCATTCTATAAGGCCAAAATAATAATAGTTTAACATATTCGATTCGCGGAAAAGATAAACACGTTTGCTTGTATGTAACAACACAGAATTCAATTCCACTTGGCATCTGCAATAACTTTCGGCAAAGAATAAAGCTGTATTGAAGAATATAGATAACCTGCAGAATTAGACCGATGGCTTACACATAAAATTAGAGGAGTCCTTAAAAATAATATGCTAACTAGCATTGAGGTTCTGACTGTAGAAAATGAAGTAATTGCCAGGGATATTAAAGGGGCGTATCGTAAGGTCTTTGATTTAAAGAAAATGTTGGCTTCTGCTTCCTTATCATTGAAGAGTAACGGGTTGTGCGATGCCGAAAATGTCTAGCAAAGATTCTGAAAATGAAAAGGCGCTTCTGCTGTGTGATGAAAATTTACATAATATAACTGGTTGATTATGAAGATACCTTACTCTACAAGCCATTGTAAAACCGGGTGGATGCATTATACAAGAATTTACTAGAGGACAAGGAATTTTACTCAGAGTGACTATGTTGTGATAGTTGGAGGAGATAACGATTTTTATTTAAATAACAAGAACCTTCTTTTTAGGGGCGTTTATAGTAAGATTACGCATTGAACATATACAAACATTACCCTTACAACTATTTCATTCTACAAAGACTAGTACAAAAGAAAATAGTCATAAGCAATTTAATTTGCATTGCGTTTCCCCTTCACAACTATAGACTGTAGATTGCTAGGGAGTCGTTTTGGCTAGTTTCAGCCGCCTGGCAATGCTACCTTTACAGATATTTTGTGCATGACTCTACAATTTAATTTGTGTCCAAGAGACGTAGGCTTCTTCAAAACAAAGCTATTTTGTTGGGAGGTTGTTGACTCACTTCTTGAGGTGATAGCTGAACTTCTTCAAGGTACTTGAGACTTTTGCAGAGTTGGGTTTCAGTTGCATTCTTGCAAAGTCTGCATTGGTCGTCTTCTGCTTTGCCTATTGCTTTTCACAAAATTTTATATATTTTTTGTGTTGCTTTTAGGTGGTATTTTACCGGGAGTATCTAGTGAGCAGTCCGACGACAGTTCTAATATCTGCTCTGTTCATGTCTAAGAGCTGTTATGTTCTTTTCACAGAGATGGTGTCGCCTGTCTTAGTCCTGGAGTGTTTCTCCAGTAGAATGACAGTTGATCTTTTTCCCATTTGTTTAGTTCTTCGGTGATATGGCTCTTCATAAGACCACAGTAGGGTTCTGGACCATAATATGGTGTTCCAGCTCCTTCTTTCGTAAGACAGTCTGCTTTTTCGTTGCCCTCTATGGCCAGGAACCCACATTAAAGTTACCTGGTTGCGTGTTGCTAGTTGTTTTAGTTTTTTTTCTTACATTCCCAGACTAGCTTTGACACGCAGTTGAAAACTTTTAAAACCGCCTGGCTGTCTGAATACACGTAAATGTGCTTTCTGTGAAGTCCTTGTGTAAGGCTCTCTTCTGCACATATATTTATGGTAAGCACTTTCGCTTTGAAGATGGTTATATATTTGCCTAGCGGTTTGGAAAGCTTACAGTTTGGACCTGAAATTCCCAATCCTGCACCTTTCGCTAGTTTTGCACCACCTGTGTACCACAGCTATGCGTTATCGGCCTGATCTAGTTTTTTTAGTTTCCCATGATTGGCGGTCATCAATAAGCACTGCGAATGGGACATCTAGGTCCAACATGACCGTCCTTTGGTCACTTGGTTTGCTGGCACTCTTTAGTTTTATTTCTACAAAGATGTGCAGGTGACCAGTCAAATTTCCAGGTTTGAATTTACCTATTTGAAATAGCCTGTGAGCACTGATAACCGTCTCCCTCTTCACACTGAGATGAAGAGGAGGTATGTTCAGCATTACCTGTAAGGCTGCGGTAGGGCACGTTCCCTTCACAAGTAAATGATCCAAGCAGTTATTGATGTGTAAACATCTTGCGCGGCGGTATGAGAGTAAATCTCGGCAAATTGGACGGAAATGGGGGACGGAGATGTGGGGATGGAATGTGTAAACCGATTCTAGCCGCTAGGCGGTATTATTATACAATTTTGCCATTTAAAATCGTTTTAAACGGATTTTAGACGCTAAAAAAGCATATTTTAAATTAAACGAACCGCCAAATGTATTATTTTTATTATATTATATTCGCAGTGTATTTGGATCCATAGCACAGCTTATTTTTAATGGACAGTTGAATTTAAAATGAATTTTCGCTTCAAAATCCACGACAAATTCGTCCGAAGCCAGGGCTATCATCCTAAAAAAGTCCGAATTTTCGGATTTTTATACAATTTTGCCATTTAAAATCGTTTTTAAACGGATTTAGACGATAAAAAAGCATATTATTATTTTAAATTAAACGAAGTGTCAAAAGTATTATTCAGATGCCCAGACGTTTAAAGCAATATTGAGTCATAGCTCTCTTCTAAAATTTGAAAAAGTGGGTTATTGACTTTCCCAAGTCAAAGGATGTCGGCCCAAGATTATAAGGTAAATAAGCTGTGTCCATATGTTGATGTTATTCCTGGTGGCATTAGATCTTCGTGTCGAATTTGTGCAGTGAATTAATCCACTCCGAAACTGCCAGTAAGTATTATTAAAGAATTCTAACTAATATTATAAATGCGAATATGTTTGTTTTTATCCTCTGAACAAGCTAAAATGTACAGGTAACGGCCATAGCACGTTGAAAATACCAGTTCTCGCCCGATCACTGAGGCTAAGCAACGTCGGGCGTGGTTAGTACTTGAAGGGGTGACCGCTTGAAACTACGTGCTGTTGTCATTTTTTTACAACCGATGTCGTTATAGGATATGTTTACACATCAGTCTCGAGTACTAGAAAACTCGCTCAATTTTTTAAAATCATGTATCGGTACCTGAGACATTTGTTGCCGCTGCAACTACCCGTGAAGGGGAATATGTTTGCCACTATGAAAAATAAGGGCAGTTCGGGAAGAAGACTTCGCACACTGTAGGTATAACCACTTTCTGTCAAAGACCCCAAATTATCGCAGGGAGGAAATGTATTATATACGCAGATGATACCACGATCCTCTGGCAAGGTACTGATGTTGACAGGGGGAGACGTGTTAGGCCAAACTTGTTACGGATTAAGCAGTGCTTTTGTTTCACGTCGTCCATGGAGAGAAACATTTGTAAGTAGTTCTGAAATATACGACTTTAGCACGTAAGTGTTCAAAATATAATATTTTATGTATGTTCGTGAAAATGGAAATTGGAAATTGAAGTGTATGAAGCTTTAAAAAATCGTATTTGCAGTTGACAAATATACATCAGGGTTCGTTTCCCGTCAGTGTCAAGCCATGTTTTTAATATTTTTAAGGTTAGGTTTGTTTCATTGTTTTAAATTTGGGTTAGTTTTGTTTGGTTGCACCCCAGAGCTAGCGAAGCGAATTGCATGAAAAAGATATGCGCATGCCAACAGAATAGTTTAAAACAGACTGCTGTCTGAAGAAGTTAGTTGGTGTGTAGACCGCCAAAGCACCGGAACCGCAAAAATAGGTGTGGAGCAGTACCGGCAGACTCCAGGTCGGCTCCAGGTGCGCGAAACACGAGAACTGGAAAGCAGCTTTGGTTGTCAGGCAGATCTGTTGTCACTGCTGTAAGCTGTGCTGTTGTCATGTTGTCAAATGTCACGTTCACTTTGTTTTGAATATTTCTATGAGAAAATCAGAAATTTCTTTTATTTTATTAAAATTAAAATTTTAATTAAAAAGTACATTCTGGCTGTGATTAAAATTAATTAATTAAGCAGCGTTATTATTAGTATTAAACTATTAATACAATTTAACATGATACATAGTTTATTTATAATAAATTCCCAAGGGTAAGCACAGTAAATAATAGGTTTTTGATATGTATATCAAAATTATGTAAAAATAGATGGTCTGTGTTGACTGATTGTCCAGAATTGCTGAATTAAATAAATATGAAATGACCACATAGAGTCTTACGAGTGTGCCATTTCGTAGAATTTGTACCATCTGCTTGAAACCATTTTTAGTTTTGAGACCAATATTATGGGCAGAGAAAGGTTGATCTAGAGCAATAGGTATTGTGTATCAGATAGTATTTAGAAGAAAACGGATATTTTTATTAATTAGTTCAGTTTAACATTAATTTCATTTTATTTTTACTACCCAAAAACCTATAGGGTTAAGAATTATTTAATGTAAGAAAAAGATAAAATCAAAGAAAATCACATGAATTAAAATAAGGACAATATGTCAATACAAACAGTGAAATCAAACACAAATAAACTAAAGTAGGTATAGAATTAGTTCAATATGTAAGTATAAAAATGTAACTACTTGATATAGGAAGATAAATAATATGGGTAATCTGATATAAGGCCTTGAATATGAGTTTTATTTTTATGTATTGGACTTTCTCTCGGGCTTCCCAAAATAAAGCCTACGGTAAGTAACAAAATTTTATTTGTTATATAAACAGTGATTTATAAGTGTGCCGTGGCTCTGTACTGAGCATGCATTTAATAGAACATTTTTGATTTCTGGTGTATGAAGACCATATTAAGTAAGTAAATATTGACAAGAATGTTCCCCAACTGCAGACAACCATTCTGAGATGGGATGGGAATTTTTCGCCTATTGACAACAACATCCCTACTAATTTTACAGACAAATAACAATCAGCAAAATATAATTTTTCCTGCCTAGCCAGTAAAGTGAAAACTGCACAGCACAATGATTGATATACATGTGGCCACTAAATCTGTAACTTGTCAAACCTTGATTATTAGGGTGATTATTAACAATATGCATTTCCATACTATATTCAACTCACCGGGAAAATAGATTGACCACCTTGGCTGAATAAACTGTCAGCCTTTAAAACAGTGACTTGTTTCATGTTCATAAAATGTACATTTTTTACATACATCAAACAGTAAAAGATACTATATATGAATATACATCACACTTAACATAGGTACAACTTATTACATAATAACATTCACATCCAAAATTTCCTGCATACTATAGAAAGCCTGATCTAACAAATATTTTTTAATTGAACTGACAAACTGTCTCTCTGTTAGACTTTTAATGTGCTCGGGAAGCTTATTAAAAAATGTTGGTCCAAAATAAGTACTGCTTATACATGACTTTTTCAATCTAAGATAATTCAAACTTATATTATTCTTGTCTCTAGTATTATGACAATAATTTTGACAACAGAGTTTATATTTATCCAGATTATTCCGGACATAAATCAGACAGCCTTTGCAGTCAATGTACTACTTTTATTGTCTAGTTATAATGTCTATATATGTCATACTGTGACACTCTATACTTAAATCTACCCTTGAATAATAATTTACATCTAAAAGATGATATAAGAGACTTTCGTAAGACTTATCAGCACAGCATCTGTGAGGCGAAAATCTCGGCTCACGATGATTTCATTCGTGGCTCCACAAATCCTGCAAAGGCATCTTGGCAAATTGTTAATAGATACAGGCCTGAAAAAAAAACCGCACCCGAGACCCACACTTCCTTAACATCTGACGAATTTAACTATTTCTTTACTAATATTGCTTCAAACCTAATAAATCAACTTCCTGCATCTGAACACTCTTCAAGTTTTTATTTAGAAAATATAGTTTTGGGAGAAGTCCCAGAGCTAAACTTGACTAACATCACTTATAATGAAATTCGAGATATAATTTACTCTCTAAAAAAATCCCATAGTAGGGATTATTATGGAATAAATAGAAAAATAATTATTAGTATCGCAAATTTAATTATCATACCGTTAACAAAATTATTTAACCAATGCTTGGACTGTGGAATTTTTCCCTCCGCTTTTAAGATATCTCGTGTGGTACCTATATTTCAGAAAGGATCCCATGATGACCTATCAAATTATAGACCAATCTCCTTAGTGCCTATTTAGGTGGCTCTGCTTCGGGCGTTCTGTCGATCCAGTTTGGGGTGCCTCAGGGGTCTGTCCTGGGACCTTTATTGTTCATCAGAGTTACAGCGGATTCGTCCAGTAACTTGGACCATATATTTTTAAGAAAAAACCTTGATATTAGCGCAAATTGTACATCTTTTGTCATTCATTCAGCTATAACAGATCATTATCCAACCATGTTAAATATAAATAGTAATCAAAGAATCCCAAATAACGAGGAGGAAGCTAATGTTTATACCAGGACAAAAATAAATTTCGATATGCTAAAAAGGCTCGTAGAAAATCAAAACTTTCATGACATCCTTAATAATGATGACCCAGAGGTGGCACTAGAGATGCTATACAGCATAATTTTGCAGGCTTTAAATATAGCTAAAAGTCAAAAATCATTTACTCAGGATAAATATAAAAAAATAAAACCTTGGATTACCAATGGTATTATCACTAGTATTAAAATACGAGATAAAATGAATAAAAGACTTCGACTTCATAATAATATTGAAAACAAAAGAGCATTTAACAAGTATCGTAATACCCTGAGCAATCTGATTGAGAAGTGTAAACATAATTATTACAAAGCCAAGATTGAAAGTAGTGGTTCGGATCTCAAAAAAATCTATAAGGTGATTAATGAAGTAACTGATTCAAACAGCAATACTCGGGACACGGCACATATAACAACATATGTGCCGTGCTCGGGATGTCAAGTTCAATGTCACAAACAATAATACTGCTTTTAGTGACAATCTAAGTATGGCTAATTTTTGTAATGATTATTTCGTGAATGTTGGGTTCAGTATGTTTCAAAAAATAAAAGCTCCTACAAATGCATTGGGAATAAAATCTTCTGCTCATCCCTCAATGTTTCTAAGACCTACTAATAAGAATGAAATTATGAAACAAATAGCATCTCTAAAAAATTCCTCAGCTCCAGGATCTGATGGCATAACATCTATAATCGTTAAACTTGTTCACATGTGTATTTCCTCTCCTCTTGCTCATATTTTATCATTAATTTAATTTTTCAAACAGCAAGGGTCCCGAAAAAACTTAAAAGTAATTGTGAAGCCCATTCACAAATCGGGAGACAAGTCCAATATCAGTAACTACCGACCTATAAGTTTACTAAATACCTTCTCTAAAATTTTTGAAAAATGTCTCAAGGACCGATTGATAGAATTTTTAAATCAAAATAAAATACTCTCTGAACGCCAATTTGGCTTCAAATCTGGTCTTAGCACAACAGATGCAGTTTGTGAATTATGTGAGCAAGTGACTGGTCATTTGGATGGTGGCAGGAAATGTCTTGCGGTGTTTTTGGATCTGGCCAGGGCATTTGACACGGTGCCTCACAATTCCCTACTCCAGGTATTACAGTCCTACGGGGTGAGAGGCACTGTGCTGGATGTCTTCGCAGATTACTTGAAGGACCAGGAGCAATCAGTAAAAATTGGAAATGTGACGAGCGATCCACTTCAAATTAAGATTGGCATCCCCCAAGGCACTGTTTTAGGTCCAATCCTTTTTATAATCTACATTAATTCATTGACTAATATGTCAATAAAAAATGGAATCCTGATTCTTATGCTGATGACACAGCTATTGTTTTCTTTGGTGACACATGGGAGTTGGTGAGAGAATGTGTTATTACTGGCATTAATAAAATAAAACTCTGGTTGGATTCTTTTAAATTATCTTTAAACATAACTAAGTCAAACTATATAGCATTTTCTCTCTCTGCTATAAATCGACCACCTTATAATGGCATACATATAAATGGTTTAAACAATGAACTAGCTGAAGTAGACTGTACAAAATATCTAGGAATTTGCATTGACAAACACTTGAAATGGGATGAGCATCTTTTTCGACTATCAAAAAATATTCGAAAACTTATTTATAAATTTTATACACTCAGAAAAATTTTAAATAAACAGCTATTGATCACAGTTTATAAAGCTATGGTGGAGTCATTATTAAGATATGGTGTGATCGTTTGGGGTGGGCTGTATCAGAACACAATATCTTCTCTGAACATTGCACAAAATTATATATTGAAGGTTATTTTCAAGAAGAATAAAAGATTTTCCACATCTTTACTTTACTCTAGGGAAATATTTGATGTACGTTCAATATACTGTTTATCCGCCTGTGTTTACATACATAAATCCAATAAATTTAAAAATTATGTTGGGCATCAGTATCAAACTAGAGTAAATGTGAATAGACATTTAGAAATACCAATGGTGCCCACAACTTTTAAACTAAGAACTATTTTTTATCTTAGACCAAAGCTGTATAATTTATTGCCATCTCATATTAGAAAAATAAGGGTTATCAAGGAATTTTGTAAAGCATGCAGGGAATATATTTTTGATAATTTACTTCTTTTTAAGAATGTTTGTAATTAGTATAACACATTGATGATATTTTATATATTTTATCTTATTCTATATATTTACTTTTATTTTTTTTATTTTACAACTTACTTATTTTGTTATTTACTTTTGTTAACTTTTGATTAGGAACAAGCAGATGCAGCTGAAGTTTATTGATACTTTATTAGGATTGAATTTTTATTTTTTTGTAGGATTTAATATAATATTGCTTATGTGCACATACAGGTATTTGTTTACCTAGGTGCACTTTCTATCTCTTTTTGGCACTATACTTAATTCCTAGACACTTAAGATTACATACTTAAAATTGTAAAACTTTTGGTTAATATATTTGAATTTGAATTTGAATCATATATATGAACGATCTTTTTCTCAGCGACCCTGGTGCGAACTTTGTTTTGTTTGCTGATGATACAACTCTATTACAGGCTGGATCGGATATTGATGGGGTTAAGATGAGGTTAGAGGGGACGCGAGCCAGGGTATCTGATTGGTTCACAGCCAACTGCCTCACACTGAATCGGGGAAAAACTGAAACACTGACATTATCATTAAGTACTTCGGCGAATCTGGATAATCCAGAAAATCTTAAATTTCCCGGTGTACACATTGATCCTAGATTAATTTGGCATCAGCATGTTGATCAAACTAGTAAAAAAATATCTAAAAGCATCTATGTTTTGAGGCATCTGGTTGATGCTGTTTCTAAAGACGTGTTGCTAATGACATTTCACTCATTAGTCCAGACAACAATATCATATGCACTACTTCCCTGGGGTCATGCAGCTGCAGTGTCCGACATTTTTACATTACAGCGAAGAGCTGTTCGAGTTATCTCAAGGTTGCCCTATCAGGCAGATTGTCGACAAACCTTTAGGGAACTCAAAATTTTAACTGTTCCATGTCTTTATATTGTGCAGTGTTTAAAAATGACAAAAAATAATAGCAACGTTCTTATTAGAAACAATGACATACATGAGTATAATACCAGGCATGGACAGAATTTTCGGATTGACTTCCATCGGATAGAAAGGTCTCACTTCTCTGTCAATTACTTTGCCCCAAATAAATAAATAAATAAATAAATAAATAAATGTTTATTTACGGACCAGCCATTTACAAAAAGTCTAATACAAAAGCAGAACAAGGTGCATTCAAAGCAGAAAAAATAAATAAACTAACAGACAATAAGCACTGGTCTCCTAGGGTAAAAAAATCACATATAGCCAAAGTAAACAAGATATCAACAAATCAATAAATATCAATACATACATATATAAATACTCATTAATAAAACAAAATAACATAGCAAGTTTCAGATAGGTGCATCAAACACACACCAATTAGACATCACCATACATTCCTTATTTTTGATTTGAAAAGATTCAGTGAATCACTAAAAAAATCAATGTTCTTCTGTCGAATCAGTTCATTGGCTGTTGATGCGAAACGAGTTAAAGACGATGACAAACCATAGTTCGTCCTGTGATAAGGAACACTAAACAGATCAAATTCCCTCAACAATCTCTGTGGAACACTTATGCTTATCATAGCCAATAATTCAGGACAATCTACTAAACCGTTCAATATTTTGTAGAGAGTGCACATATCAATAAATGTTCTTCGTTCAGTAAGAGGAGGCAAGTTAATTAATTTAGTTAATTCTTCATATACAATATCCTCTCCTGCTATTCCCATTTTATATCCTACAAATCTTATGAATCTTTTTTGTACCCGTTCAATTTGTTGGATATACTGCCCATAAAATGGTGACCATACGGGGCAAGCATATTCCAAGATCGACCTAACATAGGAACAAAACAGGGTTTTGAAGCAAGATATGTTATTGAAATCCTGTAAAGTTCTTTTAATAAACCCCAATAATTTCAGGGATTTATTGGTTATGTAATTCACATGATAATTGAAATTTAAATGTTTATCAAAATACACTCCTAGATCTTTAAGCTCATCTTTAATTATAAGTGGGATATCGCCTATGGAATAATCATAATCAATGACATGTTTGTTACGATAAAATTTCAACACAAAACATTTATTCACATTTAGCTGCATACCATTTAGATTACACCAGTCATTCAAAGCATTCAAATCTTCTTGGAGTCTCAAGCAAAGTTATTTAACAAGCTTCCTCTGCCTATAAAAAAATTGCCACCAAACCTTTTGTGGAAAAAATTGAAACCTACCTTCTAGATAGGGCATTTTATTCTATTGCAGAATTCTGTGATGCACCTATGACAATGGCAGATTTTTAATCTATTTTTTAAACTGTTAGTATCGTCTTCTGTTTGTCAAAATATTTAACTACTTTGTACCTTTGCTATTTATTTACATTAGTTTTATTTACTTTATTATTTACACATTCGTTTTTTTTAATTTTAAGTGATACCTCGGTATTTGTTTGTTTGATATGTACTTTTCCACAGTTTATATCTTGATTTTAATTGTACTTTGTAATGTTTAATTAGTTTAAGTTATTTTAATTATAATTATATACTGACGTATGCAAACATTCTTGTAATGTAATAGCATGAATAAATACTTTGACTTTGACTAATTGTGGCAAAACTTTTCTTTAATTTTTTTACTGATAAATCTAAAATCCATTCTATCTTAAATAACATGGATCTTATTTTAGTGATGTGTTTTTGGAAAAACATTGGAGAAGCGTTATTTCAAGGTCCGTTTGTGATTACTATTTGGAAGCCCAAAGAGCCAACATAAAAGATATTAACCCAGTAATAACTACTCCACATCACTACCTAATATCAATACAAAGGTCTGGAGTTAGTTATGTAGCGGTCTGTATGGAAGAAATCCCACCTTTGTTTGTTATAGAGTTTTTACATCGCATTGTTGATACATTCCAAGTATGTATTTATTGCTGGTTTTAAAACCCATATTTTGTCATATAATTTTGAGCAAGAAATTTAAATATGTACCTTTTTAATAATAAGTATTTTTTTCAAATACCAACAAATCATAGAGCCAGCAAACCAACAAATAAAATGACCTTTTCCTTTTACAATAACTGAGTATCAGCTGAGTTAGATGAGGAGTTGTCTATATAGCCTATTTTTCATAATAATTGCACTTACACTTATTTGCTTAATTTTCAGGATTATTTTTCCGACTGCACTGAATCTATAATTAAGGAGAATTATGTTATAGTATATGAGGTAAGTTTGCTTAATCATTTAGTGCCTATTATCTGTGTCAAATAATTGCCTTTTATGCCACATGGATTTTAGACAAATAGGAGGGGATGGAATAAAATAGGATAGGACCTCCTAAGTCCAGGTTCTAGGGTTTAAATTGTTAAATAAGAAACCCTAGTAGTAGTAGTAGTAGTAGCTGAGGAGAGGCCAAAGAGCCTTGCTGATAGGCAGCATACCCCAGATCTCCTCTGCGTCACACACTGTCACCTCTAGTGTTCCTGACCTACTGATGAAGGCCAGGATATTTACTCCAGGGTAGGCACACAGTCTCCTTATCCTGCAGTATTACCAACCGTAAGGCAGGGTGTCTCGCTCTTGCAAAGGCTGTGCATCTGCCGCTGCCCAGGTAATGGAAATGGGTTTTATCCTGCTTACCGCATCCCTGGCATTGGGCTGTTGATGCAAAGTAAATAAATAAATGAAAGTTCTTTGCTTGTCTGCCCTGAAAAAATACGCATTGCCAGCATCAATCTACAAATTCCATGAAAACATTCGGAATTGCTAACAGTTGTGATATTAATCATTTACTTTTTGGATTTCACGCTATTGAGAACGGGGGTAGATTTGTCTTCGAAACGTAATCTTCTTTAGGTTTTTTCAGCTTTGTTAAGGTCACTTAATGGGCAATTAGGCCAATTTGTATCCTGTAACCTGGACCGAAGAAGTCCTATGCTATACTATGCAAGTTAAATCCGCCACACCAATATAGAGTATATCTACAATTCTATCTAGTACCTACTTACATAATTGGATATTTAAGCTTTTAGATGAGATGCTTGACAATGGTTTTCCTTTAGCCACCGAAAGTAATATTCTAAAAGAGCTTATAAAACCACCAAACATATTAAGAACGATTGCAAACACGGTAACAGGAAAAACTAAGTAAGTTAATTAATATAAAAGCAATGTTTTGAATTTGTAATCATTTTTGATATTTTTTTAGTGTGAGTGAAGTGTTACCCTCTGGTCAATTATCTAACATTCCTTGGAGAAGAACTGGAGTGAAATATACCAATAATGAAGCATATTTTGATGTAATTGAAGAGGTAGATGCAATTATTGATAAATCTGGAGCCACAGTTTTTGCTGAAATACAGGGATATGTAGGTTCTTTGAAATTGCATACATTGATGATTATCTCACTTGAATATTAAATATCAACAACATTTTTGATGATACGTTATAATTTTTATACAGATACTTAACAAATACTTTATTTTGAATAAATTGTAAATTTATTAAATATATTTTTAGATCGATTGTTGTATAAAGTTAAGTGGAATGCCAGATCTGACGCTTTCGTTTATGAATCCTAGGTTATTTGATGATGTCAGCTTTCATCCCTGTGTTCGGTTTAAAAGATGGGAGGTAAGATAATATAATATATAACGTACAACGCTTTTATCTACAGAACTTCCACATGCAAGTAACATGTTTGAAGAAGATCCAGTAATAACAGTTGTAAATACCGCCATTGATTCCTCATTCAACAAATGTTACTTGGGCGTCGAAATTTGTTAAAAGTTAAAATTTACATTAGACCTATATATATTTTTTAAGGCAGAACGGGTATTATCCTTCATTCCACCTGATGGGAATTTTAGATTGATCTCCTATCACATTAATACACAAAGTAGCGTCGCTATTCCGGTATATGTACGCCATAATTTGTCAATTAAAACGGGAGAACAAGCTCGATTAGATTTAACCGTGGGACCGAAGCAAACATTGGGAAGGACAGTAGAAGGTATTGATTGTACTGGCCCAGATTAACCTACACTGTAGGTTAATCTGGGGTACTGGCTTTAATTTAGTTTTTGTATACATATATTACTGTAGATTAAGATACATTAGTTTTAGTTCATATTAATGTTTATTTAAAGATACTTTTGTTTTGCAGGAGTTAAATTGGAAGTATTAATGCCAAAATGTATTCTTAACTGCGTTTTAACGTCCAATCAGGGAAAATACAATTTTGATCCTGTTTCTAAAATACTTCATTGGGATATTGGAAAGATTGATGTAACCAAATTGCCAAATATAAGAGGATCAGTAAGTATATTTGACGTTTGGCTAGTGAAAATATTTCGACGAAATTAGTAGAAGAATTGGCATGTTTTAAAAATAATTAGGCAACTTGCTTTAAAAGAGTAAGAAGCAGAAAACATAATTTACAATAGCTTGACGTATTGAAACTTTATATTGCATTTAAGAAGCAGTCTTATATTTAATATTATTGTCAAAAAATTCCAAACTTTTTTGACAAAGCTAGAGCCATAGTACAAAACATATAAAAACACAATACAATGAAAAGAAAAAGAAAAA
>JAEQML010067293.1:0-19219 GCA_016904865.1 Pissodes strobi
AGTTACTTTCACAAGTTGTTATTCTACTTTATGAAACATGCTCCTGGACTTGGCAATTTGCTTACTTGAAAATAAGAAGGTTAGCCAAGTCTGACAACATTGCAAATAAATTGTCATCATTTCGCATTTAAATGTCACTAAACAGCCTCATTTCTGAAATTCCTTTTTCAATTTTTGGCGTCAAAAGTGCTTCATTCGCAAATTTTTTTGCATTAACGTGTTCAATTTGATGTAATCTTTCCATTTAACCCAAAAAAATCTTTAAAATCGACAGTGCTTATATGACACCAGACCCTTTTTGATGTATTCCACGTGTATATTAGTATAGTAGCTGAATAAAGTTCCAAATTTCTCCGACTCGCGCGCACGATCGTTCGTCATTTCTCCCACTACCCTAACGCACAGAGCGAATACTGTCCGAATGGGACTCGGGAAATTCTTAATATAAATTTAATTTACAAGTATGTACTCTGTCCAAATGGTCACAGTATTGACTAAACCGTAAATAGTATCTCGAACTACTAGAGGCTCGTGGAGTTAAATAAGTAATTAAGTAATTTCATTTCGTCGGCTCGAAAAGTAATGTAAAGAAACGTTGTTTGAAATTCGTGGAGAGAGAAGGTGGTCTAAAAGCTATTAAGGCTAGGATAGTAGGTTTCGGAGTATTATTAAGTCCTAGACCGTAAGTTTAGTTTTAAATTATAAACTTAGGGTGTCTGTATATTTAAAACATTTATTGTTGTATTTCTTCGAGAATTTCATGAGTATCCCATTAAAACAATTCAGTTCACTCTGTATTTTATTTATTAGTGAATGTAGAATTTGTTTTTACCATAGTCTTTGATTGAAATTAGCTTCATGGAAAGTCTGATACAAAGTCCCAGATAAACCCACACCAGATGCGAAACCTCCCGTCTAACGCATGCAACAAGAATTCGTTTAAAGCTCCGCCTCCTTGGGATGGCCAGCCATCCCAAGAAATAGTCAGGGCAAGCTCTAGTGTGATTCTAAACGCGAGCCATGCGAGTCTTTTGGTTTAGTCAGAGAGCGTTACGAAAAATAATTAATCTTTATTTAATTTTTGTTAAAAATGCCTGGTTATAAGGGCCTTTATTTAAATTGTTTTACTAGAAGCGGTGGCAAAAAATCATTATTTAAATTACCCCGCGATCCTGAAAGGTATGTATGTTGTTTAATGCACATTCCAGCACACTTATTTCCAAAATTATTGCATATTCTAAAATCGAATGAGCACGAAATTCAACTAAATCTGAAAACTGGCAGACACAAAGTTATAGTTAAATCTTTTTTAAATCCAACTAATGTTATGCAGTGTCCGCCAGAATATTGGCCACATATGGAATTTTTTTTATTATTATGATATCGGAACTTTTGTTTTAACCAATCAATTCTGCATGTTTGACAATCTAAAAATGCATTTTAAGATAGAAAATGTTTCAGTTTGCCTAGTATAGGGCCTCAAATCGTGAAAAAGTGCATGCTACATTTGCCACATTCATGACGTCATACGCGTGAGAGATCGTGTTAGTTTGTTTATTTAAACCTAAATTTGATTATAACGTATCGGAATCGGTTCAAATGACTAAAACAAATTGGAACTAACTGAAACTAACCGAAAGTTTATTGAACGACTAACCAAAACTAACCAAAAGCACTAAAACGGGCTTAAACGTATCGGAACAGGTTACAAAAATTAAAGTAAGTTAAAACTAATTAAAACGAACCGAATTTTGGCGACTAACCAAAACTAACCGAAAACATTAAATTTGATTATAACGTGTCGGAACCGGTTCAAATAACTAAAATAAATTGGAACTAACTAGAACTAACCGAAATTTGATTGGAGCACTAACCAAAACTAACAATAAGCGCCAAAACGGACTAAATCCTATCGGAACAGGTTACGAAAATTAAAGTAAGTTTAAATTAACCAATACGAACCGAATTTTGGCGACTAACGAAAACAAAACACATCATTAAATTTGTTTATAACGTATCGAAACCGTTTCAAGTGACCAAAATAATTTGGAACTAACTGAAAGTAACCGAAAGTTAATTGAATGACTAACCAAAACTAATCAAAGGTAACTAAAAGCACCAAAACGGGCTAAAACTTATCAGAACACATTACAAATGTTAAGTTAAAACTAACCGAAATTAACCGAATTTTGGCCACTAACCAAAACTAACTAAACACATTAAAATTGCTTATAACGCACCGGAACCGGTTTAAATGACTAAAATATATTAAAACTAACTGAACTTTACCGAAAGTTGAGTGAACGACTAACTAATTAAATGTAACCAAAAGCACCAAAACGGGCTAATACGCATCGAAATAGATTAAAAATATTGAAGTAAGTTCAAACTAACCCAAATTAACCGAATTGTGGTGACTAACCAAAAACATCAAAAATGCTTATAGCGTCTCGGTACCGGTTCAAACGACTAAAATAAATTGGAACTAACTGAATTTTACCTAGAGTTGATTGAACGACTAACCAAAAGTAAGTAAAAGCATCAAATCGGGCTAAAACATATCGAAATGGATTAAAAATATTAAAACTAATCCAAATTAACCGAGTTATGGTGACTAACCAAAAATATCCAAAAACACTAAAATTGTTTATAACGTATCGGAACTGGTTAAAATGATAAATTAAAACTAACTGAAATTAACTGAGAGTTGATTGAACGACCAACCAAGACTAACCAAAAGTACCAGAAAGGTCTAAAACATATCGGAACATATTAAAAATATTAAGGTAAGTTGAAACTAACTTTAATTAAGTAACCGAATTTTGGCGACTAACTAAAATTAACCAAAACATTAAAATTGGTTATGACATATAGAATCTGGTTCAAATTACTGAAATAAATTAAAACTAACCAAAACTAACCGAAAACTGATTGAATTACTAACCAAAACTAATCAAAAGTAACCATAAACACCAAAAAGGGCTAAAACGTATCGGAAGTGATTAAAAGTGTTAAAATAAGTAACTGACCCAAATTAACCGAATTTTTGCGACTAACTGAAATTAACCAAAACATTAAAATTGGTCATAACGTATCGGATCCGGTTCAAATGAATGAAATAAATTAAAATTAACCGAAAGCTGATTGAATGACTAACCAAAACTAATCAAAAGTAACCATAAACACCAAAAAGGGCTAAACCTATCGGAACTGATTAAAGGTATTAAAATAAGTAACTAACCCAAATTAACCGAATTTTGGCGACTAACTAAAATTAACCAAAAACGTTTAAATTGGTTATAACGTATCGGAACCAGTTCAATTGACTGAAATAAATTGGAACTGCCTGAAAGTAACCGAATGTTGATTGAATGACTAAACAAAGGTAACTAAAAGCACCAACACGGGCTAAAACGTATCGAAATAGATTAAAGCTATGGAAGTAAGTTAAAACTAATGCAGATTAACCGAATTTTTGGTGACTAACCAAAAACACTAAAATTGTGTATAACGTATCGAGCTGGTTCAAACGACTAAAAAATAAAAACCAACTGAAAATTAGCCATTCAGATGCTTTGGGTTAGTTTGGTTAGTTTTGGTTAGTCGTTTAACCAAATTTCGGTTAATTTCAGTTAGTTTTAAATTATTTTGGTTATTTGAACCGGCTCCAATACGTTATTACCAATTTTAGTTTTTTTGGTTAGTTTTGGTTAGTCATTCAATTAACTTTCGGCTACTTTCAGTTAGTTCCAATTTATTTTCGTCATTTGGACCGGTTGCTATACGTTATAACCAGTTTAAATGTTTTTGGTCAATTTAAGTTAGTTGCCTGACTTCGGTTAAATTCAATTTATTTTAATATTTTTAATCTGTGCCAATACGTTTTAGTCCTTTTTGGTGCATTTGGATACTTTTAGTTAGTCGTTCAATCAATTTTCGTTTGATTTCAGTTAGTTTTAAATTATTCTAGTCATCTTATCCAGTTCCGATACGTTATAACCAATTTTAATGTTTTTGGCTAGTTTAGGTTAGTCGCCAATATTCGCTTAATTTGGTTTAGTTTTAACTTACTTTAATATTTTGAATCTGTTCCGATACATTTTAGCCCGTTTTGGTTCTTTTGTTTGCTTTTGGTTAGTTATTCAATCAACCTTCGGTAACTTTTAGCTAGTTCCAATTTATATTAGTCGTTTGAATCGGTTTCGATATGTTTTAACCAAATTTAATGTTTTTGGTTAGTCCTTAAAATTTGGCTCGTTTTGGTTAGTTTTAACTTATTTTAATGTTTGTAACCTATTCCTATACGTTTTAGCCCGTTTTGGTGCTTTTGGTTACTTTTGGCTAGTTTTGGTTAGTTGTTCAATCAACTTTCGGTTAGTTTCAGTTAGTTCCAATTTATTTTCGTCATTTGAACCGATTCCGATACCTTATGATCAAATTTAAGTTTAAATAATCAAACTAACACGATCTCTCACGCGTATGACGTCATGTGACAAATGAAGCATGTACTTTTTCAATATTTGAGGATAACAGAAACATTTTCAATGTTAAAACAACCTTAAATCGGCATACATTAAAGCGTATTATGGGAATTTCTATAAAAACAAGATTTCCATGACCGCCTGTTGGGAAAAAAGAAAGTAAATGGCTATTGCAAATTTTTATCATTCCTGAACCAGGCCACCAACAAAACACGTTTTCATTTAATTGGTGCGGACCAATTATTTTAATTTTGAAGAACAACTCTATAATCGTAAACAGATTATTTGGTGCAGGCCCCGTATAACCGCCACGTCAAGGTTATAGTTGGCTGGCGAGGAATTTCCCGATCTTTTGCATCTGGTGTGGGTTTATCTGGGACAAAGTAAATCACTGCGGTTAAGGATTAATGCTAATGAATTTTCTTTTTATTAAGCCGTAACTGATTGACTGGCTAGCCTTTAATTATCATATTCTCAGATAGATTTTAAGCTCCAGGAAAGTTTGATACAAAGTAAAACCCAGCGGGTTAAGTGTTAGGCTAATGAAATTTTCTTTTTATTGTGCCACAACTGATTGCCTGGCGAACTTTTAAATACCTAGGTCTTATCAGAAATGTCTGAACAAATTTGAGACAACCACTGATTATAATATAAAAATGCTCCCTTAAATTCAAAATCTCAATTATTATTTTGAACGGGAAGTAAGTTGGCCTACGCTCATTTAATTATAACTAAGGTTAGAATTAAGTACTGGAAAGAGGAATGAGTTGTTTTAAACTGGGTGGAAAAATAGGGGTTGTTGCCCATGTTGTTGAGATAAATTATTTTAGCTGGTTTCAGAAAATGAGCCGAAGTTGAAGAAAAGGCCGAAAATACAGTAAGTACGTAAAAGGGTGAAATCTGCGTTCATTACAACGTCTATTCTATGTGGTTTACAGAATTTAAGAGATCATGGATTTAGTTTAGTTAAGGAACTTATGGTTAACTTACATGGTGATACGTAAGCTGGGCTTACGTATCACCTGGACGTTTTGAACACATGCACTTATATTATATTCCTTTTTTATAAAAGCACTGTAACATTACATCTAAATAAAGAACAAATCTGAAGATGAGTTTCAAACTGCCTCATTATGGGAAGACTTTGATTAAATGAAGGAAATCGGTTAGTATTATATAAATAAATTCATACTTTTTTCTACGTTTGTGAGTAATTAACGGTATCCATTATTTACCCTCGTGAGTAATAATAATCCATTATCCACGGGTTGCAACTAAGCACTAGAATATCAGCTACCAAGCAATGTTCTGGGTCAAGTTTCGTTTAGCGAAAATCCGTTAGGGAGAAATTAATTTCATTTTTGGCATTAGAGTACCGCTCTCAACGCAGAACAATCTATATTTTTCGCCGCAAATACATCAATCTAATTTTCAAAAAAAAAATTAAAGGAGCGGAAATTCACTAGAAAAAAATTCTTGGGTAAAATTTCTCTTAGCTGAAACCAGTTATATAAAACATTTTTTTTTTCGATATATAAAAGCCTCCCTAAACACAAAATGAAATTTTTTTTTCTGCGGAAATGCATTATTATAATTTTTCCAACTTTGGAATAACTGAAACCAGTTATATAAAAACATATTTCTGCTTTACCTTCTAAACACTTTTCTATACATAAACACACGAAAAACTTGTGGCGGAAATATATGATTTTTTATTTTTTGATAGAATATTATAAGCTTTAGAATAACTGAAATCAGTTACATGAATGCATAGGGGTTCGCGAGACCGAGACCGAGACCTGACAAGTCTCGGTCTTGGTCTGGAAGAAAAAATTTAGTCTCGGTCTCGGTCTTGTCTCGGTCTCGCTTTGAGCAAATAAAAAGTAATTAAATAATTTACTGTTTTATTTCGCCAATAACACAAACGCTACTTCGGAGTTTTAAGTTAAATAAAACATCTAATAAGTGTCTTTTGTGTATCAGTTCTTGGTGTAGATGTGATATTAGGGATAAACTTTTTTAAATAATTTTACATTTTTTGTTTGCAACAGTTGTTTGGATAATTATAGTTAACTTAAATAGGAACCTACTAATATTTTAATATATTTCATGTTAGTTTCTAAATTGTTGATTTGATTTGATATAAAAATACTTACCTCTAATGTAGGTAGGTGTAGGTATACAAGTGATAGGGATTTTTAAGTATGTACCTACACATAAAAACTACCGATTTATGTCAATTTTGTTGTCAAAGTCAACGCTTTTTCTTCTTATTTTTTACATTTCTTATCAGTTGTAGCGTAGCCATACAAAGTGATGTCATTTTCAAACATTCTGTATTATATGAAAAATTTATTTTTAAAACTCTTAAAATTTAACGGTAAACAGGGTGTCGCGAAATTAGTGGACGAAACATCAACCATGTATTTATCGGTCAAAAATAACTAAAATTTTTCTTTTAAATATATATCGGGAAGGGAGATAGAGCCTCTTAAAAATGAGCCCCTGAATATGGTTTTCTTTAATTATTTCTGAAACGGTGTAAAAAGAATTTTAAAATTTTGGGATTCTACTAACTTTAATATTCTGAATTTAAAAATGGAATTAAAAATACAAAATTTTAGTCAGGTGCGAACATCTTAATTTAAAAATTAACTTTTTTTTGGGCTAACTTTTTATATATTTTTTCTTCAAATTTTGAAAATTTCAATTTTTTTTCGCAAAAAAGTGCCTCTTAGTTTGTTTCGCTAGGACGCGGCGTTTTTGAGAAAAACGGATTTTAAAGTATACTAACTGCCGAAAACGGGTGTAAAATGAAGGATATAATTTATGATATTCCCCGAAAATTCCTTTTGGCGTTACAAAACTTCATTTTATTATAAAATAGTAGAAACACTTGTTCCATAAAAAAGCTATGACAGATTTTCAAAATTTGATAAACCATAGCATTCAATTTGCACCCGTTTTTGGCAGTCGGAATACATTTATAATCCGTTTTTCTCAAAACCCTGCGTCCTAATGATACGAAATAAGAGGCACTTTTTTACGTAAAAAAATTTAAATTTTCAAAATTTGAAGAGAAAATAAAAAATAGCCCACAAAAAAGTTGACGTTAATTTTTTAGATTCACTCCCAAAATGTTAAGCACCTGACCTGACTAAAATTTTCTATTTCTTATTCCATTTCCGAATTCTAAATATTAAACTTAGTTTACTGAGGGGAATTCCAAAATTTTAAAACTCTAGAAAAAAAAACATCTTTAGGGGCCCACCTTTAAGAGCCCTAGCTCTCGTAGGGGGCGTTGCCCGATATATGTTTATAGAAAAAATTTAAGGTATTTTTGATCAATAACTACAGGGCTAATGATTCGTCCACTAATTTTGGGACACTCTGTATAGGTATTCGGTATGTACTGTATAAGTAGATATGGTCAAAGGTGGCCATTCACCTTTTAATATACTAATCTGACACGGTTGTACAAGAAGCAGATGTCCAGTTGTTTTATGGATACGCGATGTTTTATTACCTTGTAGATATTACGCAAAATATGAAAACTCATAGCTGTTTATTGCTGGCTCAAAATAAGTCATCTACATAATTACATTATTATGTACATAACTGTAGGTATAACATTTCTTCTAGAATCTTAAAAAGAAACAGCCCTATTTAAAATAAACAAGCGTTATACCTGGATTTGCACGATTTTTCAATTTTTTAGTTGATTCGACCCCGTTGGCATAAATTGCCAATAACATACAAAAAATGTTTTGAAAATTCAACAAATAAAAATATTTTTCGAGATCGAGAGTCTCGTTACCTTGGTCTCGGTCTCGATAGGTAAGTCTCGGTCCCGGTCTCGATTCTAATTTCCAGGTCTCGGTCTCGGTCTCGAGACCGAGACAAGACCGAGACCATAGTCTCGCGAACCCCTATGAATGCATATTTTTGTTTCACATTTCACATATTCTTCTAAACATGAACACACGAAAATATCCTTACGGAAATTCGTCATTTTAATTTTTTGATAGAGAAAACCTTTCTTCACGCAAGTGTGTAGTGGCTTAAACGAGACGAAACTATCGAAAACTAACCTAAACTAACCAAAGCTAACCCAAACTAACTAAAGCTAACCCAAACTAACCCAAGCTAACTGAAATTGTTTCGCCTAGGCTTGCGTAAAGAAAGGCTTGTGCTTCGCGCAAGCGAGTGCGTAGTGGCTTAAACGAGACGAAACTAACCCAAACTAACCAAAGCTAACCTAAACTTAACAAATCTAACCCAAACTAACCCAAGCTAACCGAAATTGTCTCGCATAGGCTTGCGTGACGAAAGGCTTGCGCTTCATGCAAGTACGTTGTGGCTTAAATGAGACGAAACTAACCCAAACTAACCAAAGCTAACCCAAATTAACCAAAGCTAACCTAAACTAAGAAAAGCTAACCCAAACTAACTAAAAAATTTTTAATGATTTATTTCCGCAAGAAGTTTTTTTGCGGTATTATGTTTAGAATAGTTATTTATGCAACAAGTGTGTAAAGTGACCCTTTTTTATGAATGGGAATATAGTCGCATGAGCCGTAGGCAAATGCGACAATCCCATGAATAAAAAAAGGGTACTTTACGAATAAGTAGCATACAAAATTTTTTCTACTACCGAAAAATATATGAAAAAACAAAAATAATATTAAATTACTTTACGCACTAGTGCGTAAAATATATTATTTTACGTACTGCCCTAAACGTCAAAAAATATGTCAGATTTACTTTACGCACTAGTGCGTAAAATAACGTACTTTACGCACTGCACATTAAAAAGGGCTATTTTACGAATCTTAGAGGGTGCGTAAAGTGAGTACTTTACGCACGGTAGTAGAAAAAAAATATATTTAGAATGTAAAACAGAAACATGTTTTCATGTAACTGATTTCAGTTTTTCTAGAGTCGAAAAAATTAAAATGATGCATTTCCGCAGAATTTTTTTATAATTTTGTATTTGGGCAGGTTGCTCTATGCTAAATAAACAAATATTTCTTAAATAACTGAAACTAACAAAACACAAAATCTATTAAAACTTGTCAATTTAAGATTTTCCGTTTGAAGAATTTCCGCCCAAAAAATATTGTTCATCTCCATAACAGATTACCAATATTCTAAACTACAAATAAAAATTCATTAATTAACACCATTTTATTAAATAGGTTTTTCTGGACCGGCCTATAGCAAAAAAAATAATGGGAAAATTATGCAAATACAGGTTTTAGTTAAATATAAGGAAAAATCTAATTTTCTGGAAAAACGAAACATTTGCGAAGAAAAGAAACTTTATTTTTGTGCTACCTAGTATTCTTATGTAGAATCGTCCTATAAAACGATATTTTTTGTAGCCGGTTTCCGCTAAAAGAAACTTGAGCCAATTACCGATATTCATTATTTACGCTCGTGAGTAATAATAATCCATTATCCACCGGTTGCAACTAATCACTAGAATATCCGCTACCAAGCAATGTTCTTCGGAAGCATGATTAGCAAAAAAGACGATTTTTTAGTAAAAAAGTGTGCTTGTGGACCACACACCAGAAGTAAAACATCCACACAGAACCAAATATTATTGTTACTTTATGCAAATTCGCTGACAGGAATAGTAGAACATACTATACATTAAACTGCGGCCCGTTTATCTATCGATTCTTGCCAGAGAAAGATAGGCGAGTTCGACGTGGAAGAAATGAAGGTAAAAGATGGTTATCTCATGCTTGGTTTGAATTGTGGGCAGGCCGGAGCAAAATCGCGGGTCTCGGTATATGTTATCTCCCTCTTTACTTTCGATCGCCTCGCCAAATTACACATTTTGTAGCATTTCCAATCACGTTCACGTTCGCTAACATGTTCATCAGTTGCTCTTTAGAAGTTTCACTTAAAAAATTTGGGTATTTATTCCATGACCGCCCAGGCCGACGCCATTAAATTCAATTTATCACATATCATACATGTAAACTGTAAATTTCTATATTTTTTGAAGCGAAAGTTCTTCTATACGTGGGGAGGAAACTGGTGAACGCGTTACGAAAGTTACAAAATGTGTGATACAGTGAACAGGTAACATTATAAAATTTGTGATACGCCGAACTCGTAATCTCCCAAAATGTGTGATCCCTTGAGGCGATCGAAGGTAGAGAATGAAATATAGCGTTGGCAAAGACAGAAAGAGAGAGTTACATTGTGACACGCGAAGTAAATTCTTCCGGCCCGTCCGCAACTAAAACCAAGCATCTTTATCTTTGTCGTTTTCACGTCGTCCGTGCCTATTTTGCCTATGTTTCTCTGACAAGAATCGATCGTTGAACAGACCTGGGTTTAGTGTTGAAATAACCCAGCCATATCATACATATTTTTTTTTTTGATTTTCAATATTTTTTCTAAAGCCTATTTTAGTTTGCTACTTATTATTTAATTCTACATTGCCTAATTAAAGAAAGATACAAAGAATAATCCGAATTGAAATCGTTGCAATGAATAAATCAGCTAAATGCATACAAGGGAGACGCGGTAAGGGTAGGAGCACAGGCGCGCCAGGCCCAGGAGCATATAAAAACGGCCCGCGACGCGCGTAGAGCTAATCGAAAACATGACTGTTAAGGTAGAGGAATCCTATGCGAATCGAGCTTCGTATAGGACCTGTTTGGTGTTCCAGGCGTTAGAGCACTGCGTGATTTTAAATCTACCCCCGCGTACTTCTAGAAATAGAACCTATACTTTCCCTAGTCTATAACCGCGGTTATTGGCTAAGAAAAACCCTTTTTAGTGGTTATTTTTACTGTGCGGGGGCATAGCCCCGACCCCAAACCAGAATGGACGAGACGACGATAACGTCTCATTAATGTCCGTCGAATCAGACGCCGACAGGCCCCTTGATCATTCCATCGCCCGCAGAATAATCTCCAAGTTGGAGATTAATCACAAAACGTGCTCAGAATGCCCACATTTACTACAAATCTTAGGCTCCGCAGACCCGTCTGACGTGAGAAACCTAAAAACAGCAGTCGCAAGGTGTAGAGTACACATGCAGGAAAAGCATATTCATCTATGCAAAAGACCGGCAGCAATTAAAGCCCGAATCGATACGGGGAAAAAGAAAACCGCAGCAAGCAATAGTTCGCCAGAAAACAACGCTACGCACAAAAAACAAAGAATTGAACATAAACCGGAAAAAATCACCCAAAAACCCATCACAGCAAAAAACGCGACAGAAATCGACGAGACTAACTCAGGCAGCGAAGCCCCGCCCACTAACAGCGAGAGGGATCCGCCCATCGATATACCCGAATCTGATCCCCTAGTAGGTCGAGATCAACAAGGACCTTTTAGGGTGCCATTTAAAACGGTACCCTTCAAGAAAAATTTTCGAATTGTCAATCTTGACATGGGAGGACAACCCCCGGTCCCGATAAGCAATAGCTTTCAGCCGCTATCGGACATTGAAAACGATGAAACGAGCAGCATTGCATCGTCTAGTATGCCAACAAAACGGCAAATACTAACCAAAACTAAACCTAAGGCAAAGCCAAAGACTCCAGCGAAAGTAAAAACCGCTCAACCCCCGCCTATTGTCATCAAGGGTAGGCCTGTCGACCACGGCACCCTAAGAAATGATCTAAAAACAATGCAGATCGAAAAATACGCACTGAAGTATACCAGAAACTCGGTGATAATATACTGTCATATGGAAAAAGATTGGGAAACCCTTAAAAGATACTTAGAAAGAGAGAGTACTGAGTATCACTCCTATGCGCAACAAAATCAAAAAACGCATGCCTTCGTTTTGAGGGGCTTAGACGGAAACGTCACACAAGACGAAATTAAACTGGCTCTTCGAGAAGAATACGACTTAAGCGCAAAGTCGGTCTTCGAAATGAAGAAAACGCTCAGGCCATTATACCTAATTGTATTCGATGCTAACGTAACCCTCAAGCATCTCAATCAAAAGGTCAAAACTATAATGAGCGTCCGCATTACATGGGAGAATAGACATAATGTAAAGCCTCTCATGCAATGCAAGAGATGCCAGATTCACGGACACGCTAGCACTTATTGTCGACGGCAAGTCGCCTGCTCAAAATGCACGGGGGCGCATGAGATCATTCATTGTGCAGCTGATTTCATTAAATGCGCAAACTGTGCGGGCCAACACAAGTCAATCAGCGTAGAATGCCCTGTGTACCAATTTAAATTAGGCCAATTACAACCGGCCAAAGTTAATAACCTACAGCGTACGTACAAGCCTGCCCCGCCGCCAGCAAAGCCTGCATGGCAAAGCGCAAACATGAACAGCGAAACTGAGCAAGACTACACAAAGAACTTCCCACCCCTAAGAGGCACCCAACCCAGACAGACCGAAGAGGCCACAAGGACGAGGCAACAAGAAAGTAAAACACGGCAGGTTAGTGGCAATAATGTCAGAGACAAATCACATGTAAACGATCAATCAAACCCCCCTGTAATAAATATAACAAATAAAATGTCATCTCTTCAGAATGTAGTAGATAGAATTAACAACTTAGTAAATATTGAACAGCTTATTCTCTGTCTGGAGGAATACGCATTGGTGCTTGAATCCTGCAGAGGAAATAAGATGGAAATCGTGCAAGCATCAATGCGCTTCTTCACAGAAGAAGTAATCAAATACAGTATATAATGTATTTAAAAATTGTCAGTTGGAATTGCAATGGTTTAAGATCCAAGCTCGTCGAATTTAAACATTTCATAAATCAAACTAACGCAAATATAATATTCCTAAATGAAACAAATCTCGATCAAGATTTTGCGCTAAAGTTTAGTCATTGGAAAGTCGAGAGATTCGAGAGGCCGGCCCAGCGCGGGGGAGGCGTGGCTTGTCTTATTCGCAGATCACTAGTATATAAGAAAATCGTAACCTTACAATCCCGCATTGAACATGTAGCCATCGAGTTGGCAAGTGGTCTGCGGATAATTGGCGGGTATGCGCACCCGCGTCTCCGGCTCCTTGAAGAAGACTTTCTAAATCTACTTCCTGCAAACAAGCAAACCATCCTGTTAGGGGACTTGAATGCCATGCACGTCAACTGGGGCGGCAGATCTAACGGGAAGGGGCGCTTGCTATACAGGATAGTAGTGGAGGCCTACCCAGACATTGCGTTTCATCGTACTCCAAATCCTACCTACTATCCGGCAAATTATCCTACCTCATCGTTCTTGGATGTTGCTGTTACTCGAAGAATAACAAATTACACGCAGCTTAGGGAGCTGAACATCCTCAACTCTGATCACTTGCCGATAGAGATTGGTCTGCGAGGCGGACCTCCACCTACGCGAGACATGGTGCGTTCGTACCAAAATCTCGATTGGCGAGTGTTTAGATAGAGAATGAACGAAGCTACTGTTATTCCTAGACAAATAGACAGCATCCCTGAACTCGAAAATCAAGTCCAAACCCTTGTTACCAACATCCAGCACGTCAGAGACGCCTTATGCCCGTTTGTCCCAAAACAAACGTTCGCAGAATACCTTCCTGATTCCATCCTTGACCTAATCTCCTTTCGAAACCAGATTCGAAGGAGATGGCAGAGAAATAGAGCCCGGATCGATAGAATTCGAGTCGCAGCCTTGACGGAAGAAATAAAGATACAAATCCGAACCTTTCGCAACAACAGATGGATGTCATATGTAAACACAGTATCACAAGAAGACGGCTCTCTCTGGAAGCTCGCTAGGCGCGTCCGTGGAGGCCCCGCAGAATTTCCTGAAATTCATTCCCGTGGCAACGTCATTATAGACAATCGTGGGAAAGCGGATGCCTTCGCGGACCACCTAGAGAGCGTCTACGGAGAGACGCCTGATGACATTCCGTCTCATGAAGAAGTAACAAACACAGCGCGCTTATTTAAATGCAGAAAGTATCCTATTTCGCCATCAACACTTGAAAAGCTCCGTATCACACCGAACGAGATTCGGAAAACTCTCTGTCGTCTTCCTAAGAACAAAGCTCCCGGCCCCGATGGCATTCAGTATTTTCTTCTAAAGAATCTACCGAATAAGGCCATCGTACACCTCACGCATATTGCCAATGCGATCATCCGCCTTCAGCATTTTCCCTCTCCCTGGAAAAGAGCGGTGATAGTACTATTCCCTAAGCCTAACAAAGATACGAGACGCCCGGAATCGTATCGTCCTATCTCTCTACTGGATACACTAGGAAAAGTTATGGAGAAACTTCTCTTGCCTTGGATCAACAGCGCGGTGGAAGAGCTACATATCCTACCGGCCGAACAATTCGGTTTTCGCCGTGGGCATAGCACTACTATGCTCGCGGCGAAGATTGCACAGGAAATATGTAACGGCTTTAACGCAAGCAAACACACAGCGCTGTTGTTACTAGATATAGAGAAAGCCTTCGACCGAGTATGGCATGATGGCTTGATATACAAGCTATTCGTGACACATGGCCTTCCTCTGCACATAGGGGCACTCATAGTGTCATACTTGGAAGAACGCACCTTCTCCGTACGAATCCATAGTAGCGAATCCACTGAAAGGCACATCAAAGCAGGTGTGCCACAAGGCACAGTACTATCGCCACAACTCTTTAGTCATTATATAGCTGACTATCCTTCTTATCCCAGCAACTCTAACGCTTTCTACGCCGATGACAGCGCGATATACACGCAGTCATCAGTAGCCGAAACAGCTAAGGCAAACCTCGAAAGACATATAGATTTGATTATACCATATTTCAAACAATGGAAAATTAGCCTTAACGTCAAGAAAATCAACAGAAGGCCATCACGCCAAAGAAGAACGATGCAAAAGTGACGTGGAGTCACTAGCATCATGAGAGACGGTGAATTTTTAGTGGGTATGCATTTTATATGAGAGCCCCACACTACCCTCAACCGAGGGTGTGCATAAGGGAGCATTTTTACACCTAGACAAAAAAAAAAAAAAAAAAAAAAATCACAGCAGTATGAAACAAACCGATGAAACGTAAGGTCTGAAGGACGAGCTTGCCCCTGACTTTTGCAATTCCGCGCCCGGAACTGGAAACATTCTCTGTCTTCCAAACACTTGTACATATTTGTATATATTGTAAATAGTTAGATATAGCACTTTGTACATATCTGTACATATCTATGTTCGTACCGTTTAACGAGAAGTAGGGTTTTTTAGACAATTTTTTCCCTACAAATCCAGCCAAAACAATCGGGAAACTAAGAAACATTATATCACACTTTTTAAGGTAACCACAAACCTAAGCACAATTGAGGGGCATAGCCCAAGTAATTTTGATATCTCTGACAGAATTGCCATCGTCTGCCGCTCATAGGGTCGACACCAATCCCCTATGCGTAGGTGTTTGTTAACGCGTAGATATTAATGTCAATACACTGATATAGACTTAAAATATCCGCTAAACAATATTGTCAATAGCGGCGGCCAACGACCTATTAAAATGTTGTAATATTGAAAATAAATAATGATGATGATGATGTTAAGGTAGAGAGTCAGCGCACTAAAATGATAAAGGGCGAATATTGGTCGTTGCATAAATAATCTTTATTTCGAGGTTTATAAGGTCCATTTGAACGATTTTTTTGGAAAAGGGACATATTTTTCCTGTCAAAGCAAAGTAGCTCGTAGATGTATAAGCCTGTGAAAGACAGAAATAAAAGTAGCTCGTAGATATATAAGTCCGTGAAAGCCAGAAATATTAGCTCTTTAAATGCCTCGCGACAAGATTTTTAGTTTTTTTAATAATACGGAGAGAATGTTTTTGTATTATAAAAACCCTATTTACATTAGAAAAGGCTACTTTATACCTTATGAGAACATAGAAACCAATAACAGACACCTTTAATTTTCTTCTTTAAAGCGAGATAAATGTTTAACTGTAAACACTATCACTTATTTGAGAATAAGAACTTACCTACCCTTCGATATCAAAATGACTTTTTCTGTGCAAACGTCCCGCTTCGTGCTACATCAATGCTGGCAGCGGCAGCAACGACACTAATATTTTTGGCTGGCAGCGCACTGTAAATTGACTAAGTTTTAAAATCAGTTCGGCTTTAAATTTATAGTAACGTCATCTCTTTTTGCATTGGTGTGGTTTATATAAGGACCGATTTACCTATATATATACTTACAAAAGGCCTAAATCTTCCATGGTGCCAATAGTTGAGTAACTACCCATTGAACATAGCAGTGCGGTGATCGCACGGTTTAGGTACATACAATATTTTCTAAAACGGAGTTTTATCCACAATACCGAAACAGAATTATTGCACTCGACGCGCGTTTCGCTAACCATGTTAGCATCATCAGGTGATCATTAATTTTTTTTCTTGATTTTGGGCATGCCTTGGGTTGGTTTTAGTTAGTTTTTGTTCGTTGTGCCCCTGTAGCGAGCGGAGGGCTACGCGTGAAGTGCAGTATTAGACATTCAACGTTACGAATGTAAACTTTAATAAACAGCACACGCCAGGCGTTATCTGTGAAGGGAATGTGTTTTACAGGCTGTCTGTAACCGTTAGTGTAAAATGTGTTCTTTCTAACGCCAGAATATAGGCAACCAATTCCAAATAAGAGGTTGCCTATATTCAGGCGTCACGCGGCCTAAGGTGGCATTGGATTTTCATGTCGATATAGGATATATTTACACAACAGCAGTGTCTCGAGTACTAGCACACTAGCTCAATTTTTTTAATAATACGGACAGAATGTTTTTGTATTATAAAAAAACTATTTACATTAGAAAAGACTAGACCTTATGAGAACACAATTTTAATCATCTTCTGATGATATGCTTATAACAAGGTTAGTAAAACGCGCGTCGAGTGCAATAATTCTGTTTCGGTATTGTGGATAAACTCCGTTTTAGTGCATTTTGCCGAAGGTTCCAAACCCGAACATAGATACAATATTTTTTCTTCAAACGTCAGTAAATCCGTCATTACTCGACTGTGTAGGCGGCCGTGAAGTTTCATTTTTCCTCCGCCAGAGCTTTACTTTTCACTTTTTCACTGGCGTTTCACTCCGCCAGCGAAAAAGTAAAGGTAAGCGCGCATTTGTTCGCATCGGACGCATCGGACGAATCGCAATATTTTTGTTATCATCGCGCATTATATTCGGATTTGCTTCCCGTATTTTCATTTCGTACAATCGTCGAAACGGGCTAGTACGAAACTTCTCTCTCTTGCGTTTGTTTTTGAAATTTAAAATGAGTAGTTCTGAAGAAGAAATATTTGCGATTGCATGCGCATTTGAACATGAAGAACAAATGACGAAGAAAACGAAAAAACGAATTTGAGTCCATAATATAAATATCAAGAGAAAACTATGGAGAATTTCATACCCTGTTTGACGATTTGATAAGAGATGAAGTAATATTTTTCCAATACTTTCGGATGACTAATAAAAAATTCTCTGATAAATAAATAAATAAATAAATAAATAAATATAGCCTTTATTTCCAACAGGTTAGTACCCACTTATAGGAAATTCACAAATACATATAAATACTATGCTTAATGATACCCAAGCCACTAACCAATAATTACTGCAATCGGATTAGTAGAAAATTATACATTTACAATGAAAGAAGTAAATACTATTATCAGACTGAGCACAATCAACGATCCAAATTCAACACGGCGCTAACTATACTCTCAAGAGAATCTGCATTAATGTCACATGTATTACATATACGGTTGAATACACTGCACATCAAATAAAGAGGACATTGTCTTAAAATATTGGACCTAGCCGTGCTGAGATAAAAGGACGGAGTGTACCTTGCCCCCAGTCGCGGCACCCAAAAACAAATATCTCCCAGGAGAGAAACATAATCAACCTTGGAATTCAACAATCCATATAGAAACCTGATTGACTGAACCCTTCTCCTGGTGAAAAGAGTAGGCTCAGCGAAACGAGCTAGTAATGAAATGTGATCGAATCCTCTAATAGGGTACACATTGTCCTCTTTAAAAACTAGGTACTTAAATAATCGTCTCTGCACAGATTCAATGTGGCCAATGTGAGTAAGATATATTGGGTTCCATACAATTGATGCATAATCAAGCTTGGAACGTACAAATGTATAATATAAAATTTGAATTGTAGAAGAATCATTGAAATGTTTACTATTACGGATAACAAAACCGAGCACTTTGGAGGCCGAAGCCACCATCTGGTCAATATGAGGTACAAATGTTAGCTTGTTATCGAACAATATGCCAAGATCGGCCATTCTCTCCGATCGATTCAGCACGGCTTCGCCCAGTGAGTAATCATAAAAAATAGGATTATTGCTGCGACTAAAACTCACTATGTTGCACTTAGAAATATTCAGTGTCAATCTGTTAACCCTACGCCAGTCACTTATGACTTGCAAATCCTCCTGCAGAAGGACACAATCAGCAACACTATATATTCTATGAAATATCTTCAGATCATCAGCATACGCGAGCTTATCACAATTAATTAAGTTAATAAGATCATTAATGAAAATCAGAAATAGAAGTGGCCCCAGGTTAGACCCCTGGGGCACTCCCGAACCCGCAGTGAATGATGACGATCTGAAACCCTCACACTCGACATACTGCACCCGGCCAAGTAAATACGATTTAACAAGGTCAATCAATCTCTGCGACATACCCAGGCTCTCTAGCTTAGCGAGTAAAACATAGTGGTCAATCTGATCAAAGGCT